>QANX01005680.1:0-10678 GCA_003254975.1 Ochetophila trinervis
AATATTAAATTTAAAAAGCCTAAAATTTGTTTTAAAAAAATTTAAACTCAAAACTGATCAACCAAATCGATTACTAATTTAATTGGATGTATAAATAAATTCAGTTTGAATATAAAAAGCTAAATCGATTATTAATTAGATTGAATTAATTATTTTTAAATTAAACCAATTTCAAATTGATGAATACTTCCTCTATTATACAGGAGTGGGCATCTCTTCGATGTCTTTTTTTTTTGTAAGAACCTACCACACACACATATATGTTAAAATAATAATAAATTTTTTTAGTGTTTAGCAGTCTGTTTTCTAACTCAATGTGCAACGAAGACACCAACTGCATTCAAGTGCGGAAGTGCCCTTACCAAGTAAATACTAATTACTAATCACATAAACTAATTAAAGAACTATAAAGCTTGAAATTAGCGTATTAGCTAGCTCTTTGTGTAATACACGTTAGACGTACAATTTTCTTTTTTGGAGTGACCCTGAATTTCCATTTAATCATTCATACAAACTATAAACTTTGCTTTTTAAGAACATTATTTTTCAAAAAAATAAAATAAACTTTTTTATGACTAAAACGCACATTTGTCATCCAAAATAAATTGATATTTTCTATTCAAATTCATTTAACGCAAAAGTATACAAGTATATAAATATAAAACCAAATAAAACGATATATTTGTAATTTAATCTGTACTGTTTATGTTATTTTTTAAAAACTATTTTCAAATATTAAATTTATTTTTTAATTTTAAAATTGTAATAAAAAATAAATATTTTAATAATAATAACTTGCATATAAATCTGAATGGCATTAAAAAAAAATCTGAAAACGAAAGGGACAAACTATGAAGCTATACAATCTATACACGCGGTGACAAGAATGGTAGCAGTGTACTTAGTCCACGTCACTAATAGATTTTCGGGCCAATTACTCGTTTACAGTTCATTTATTTTGCCGACCACCCATCTGGATACGTCATACCGAGTAAATTTTAGGTACTCTGAGAGTATCAAATTCTCTACTCATAGTACGGTGGGTCCTATATGTTTGGATCCGTGAATGGTGAGTTTGGAACTTTCCGAAATGGTACAAACTTTTCTTCCTGGATACCACTAGAATGCTGGAGAGTGAGAGAGAGGGTAGCGATTGGAGACCTCTCAAAGCGTGTAAATGTGAATTTCACCCAGGATTCCCCTGCCGACATCTGGCGTGCTATAACACGATTGATCCATTGATTACCACACAAAAAATTGCATTTCCACCCGTCATTTTTGCCTCCAATTTCGATATGTTTCAAAATTGACATGTCTTTAACACGTTATTAGAATTACCACAAACCCCATTCATCAAAAAATAGGGTGGGATGGTACTTCCTCCCTTAAAGTGGAGCGGGACGGGAAAACTTTTTTTCCAATTTTTAATTATATTTAATATTGTTATTTCAATATAATTTTATATTTTTTAAAATTATAATCAATATATGTAAATATTACAATATTTATTTCAATAAACATATATATGTGGCGGGGGCAATGGGGCGAGGAGGCCTTTCGTGTATCTATATTGCGGGGATTTTTAATTCTTGTTTCCATCTCATTCCTCATTTATGGAGGCGACAAGGTGGGGTGAAGATTCTTCGAGGCCGGTGAAATTTCTCATTTTCCGATAGTTTTTTATTAATTTTTTAAAAAGATTTATTTTTTAAAAAATTAATTTTAATTTTTTTAAATATTATTATTTCCATTTCAAATAAAAAATATATATAAAGAAAACATAAAACTTCTAATTAAGTATATAAAATTATTTAAAAATAATAATTTTTATTATATAATATATGCAGGATGAAGCAATGCAGGAAAAAAAACAGGACTAAGCAAAATAAATTGTCATCCGTAGACGGAGAACACATTCCCTATCTCAATCTAAAGACAACATATTTTGCTTCATATCCATTTTAATTCTTTGTTTAATTGGAAAACACTATCTTTTTATAAATTTTTGTTAGAATCAAGATAAATGGAGTATTTTGACATCTTTTTTTACCGTTACCAAGATTAATTTCATATGTTCCATCATGCTTGGACTGAATGGTTAGATTTTGAAAATCAGTTGATATGTGATGGGAAGTGTCATAATCTAGTAACCATGTGGGAGTGTTACTGGTATTGAGTACATTGGACTGTTGCCGGCCCAAAATTATGTGGCTTTCTGAAGTGACACAATATGCTTGGGAGGAGCAGATGCATATGATGCAAGGCGATATTACTTGGATGGTGTATATATCCATTGTTGTTAGAGCGCATGACAAAATTTTGTTGAATGTCTATGTTGATCACATAACTGATATTTTCTTTTGTAGTTATGTGGATGACCTGAAGGATATGACCATAAATAGTGCAATAAGAGAGTTGCTGAATTACCAGGGACAGAACATGGTCTTTTTTATTAAATGAAGAATAATCAAATGAATTTCGGTGTGCTACATAAGCCGTGATGATAGGGTAAGGAGCAGAATTGTGTGCCTATCTGATATAGGAGTCATGTTCAACCAATTTCTCATGCAAAAGAAATTGCCAAGTCTCGTGTTTGAATGGCAACATTTATATCTTTCAAATATGAAAACAGCCCGTTGACAATATAGAGAGTAAGTTCATCATCTGAGATTGGTTGATTGAGAAATGCAAGTTCATTTGATGCAGTTTTGACATCTAAGAGATACTCAAAGATTGTTTGATTTCCTAGTGGTTTGATCATCCTTTCACGAAACCGTAGAAGATGAAAACGGAAAAAACTTGCAAATGTTTTAGCAAGTGTGGTCCAAACCTAATAAGAGATTTTTGCATAAGCAACAGAGACACATATGGATGGAAAGATGATACTAAACCGTCAAAATAAGAAATATGTGGTGCCTATTAATTTCAATGGTACTTGAGCTGCTATATTTATAACAATCAGGTTTTGATTTTCAAAAATTGGATCATGTTGAACTGTTATAGTGAGTGCAGAAGGAGTCGTTGACTCTTCGAAAGTTTTGGAGGCCATTTCATTCTGTGAAGGATTGAAAAGAAAAAAAAATAAATAAAAAACTCAGTCAGAGATTGTAAGGTTCTAATACCATACAGAGATTACAGAAAATGAAGAAAAAATTACACTTTCATTAAGGAATAAACATGGTACATATAAATCATGTACAATTGTAGAAGATAAGTATTGTTTCTATTCCTAAATTAGCTAAAGCTATCACAATAATTGTTATACAAGTAGTTACACGTGGAGATGATTACAAAGTAGTTAGTTCTCATTACCTATTACGCTATTAGATGCTTAAAATCGACTATACTTTTGGACCTCTTAATCTGCCTTTAGTTTTAAAATGGTACCTTTATTTATTTACTTTTAGTTTCAAATTTAGATAAATTGGTAAGATAGAGTTAATAGATGTTTGCCACAAGTTTCTTTCGTCTCCAAACCTCTTGGTTTCCTGTTACCAATTTACTCAAGTTGAAACTAAAACAATTAAAAATACATGATCCATTTTGAAATGAAAGGTAAACCAGAAAGTCCAAAACGTGTAGTTAACCCCTCGAGATATTATTCATTACTATAAATAATATAATTGCTTTTTTTTCAAAATATATTTTATTATGCAGTAAAAAGTCAAAATGCTTACCAAAAAGCTATAGGAAAAAATGAAGGCAAGTAACATACATTTTATATCTATTTTATCTCTATGTTGTACCTTATATTTTAATTTATTTGCAATTCATGAATAAAATCAAGTTCAATGTTCTAATTCCAAACCTTTTACATTCTTTTGAGAGTGCGAAACAATGCCAAGGGGACTAAATTTTGAAACTTTGGCTGGCATGTGGAAATTTAACCAAATGTTAAAAATATTTATAAATCAAAGTTATGCCAATGAATGTGAAGAAGTTTCTTTTTTGGTTTTATTTCTTTTCAGATTTGACATGGAGAAACAAGTTGACTAATATAAATGGCAGTTTTAAAACGTCTATTGGCATAAACGCGTAGTAACTTCATATTCACAAGTATTTACCAGTCTCAACTTTTTGAATATCTAAGGAAAATTGTTAAATGTACATTGTATATGCTGCCGACCTGAAAAATTATATATATATATAATTTTTTTTGCTAAAGATATATATATAAAGGCTAAATTATTGGTAAGTATTATTTTTATAATAAATTAGTTTTGTATGATAAGACTCGCACAATTATCGTTTAAGTGTTGTTTTTTTTATGAATATAAAAAAGATCTATATGTAGCGGAGTGATAGATTTAGGAGTTATTTAGTAAGTGGGTTAAATTTAGACATCTTTTCAATTTAGTAGGAGTCCACGCTGGGGGTCTATGTCACCGGAAACTTCCTTTTTCTCGTGCGATAGCAGCGAAGAGAAGTACTTGAGTCCAAATATGACTACCAAAATTCTAACCTCAACTCTGTACTCGCAGATTTGAAAACTCAACTGGTTTATACCACTAAACTACAGTCTCAAATGCATATTTTTAAGTGTTGTTGAAGGGCAGAAAATGCCAAATATCAAACTAAATCTAGAAAGTGTACTATTAAGCAACACTAAGGTGTCAAAAAGACATAATACCAAATAATAATAATAATAACGGCAAGACAAAGTAAAAAAGAAACAAAATTATGTTGTCGCCGATTATCTTCAATTGTTTCCAATTTATGGTATCGAACTAATCATTTGTTTTATTTTGTGAAACTTACCATTAAAAAAAATATTATTTATTACTATTACCGATGTATTATTAATAGAATCTATAAATTATATCATTTTCAACGATAAACATTAATTTTTTTAATATTTTAATATTAAAAAATAATAAATAATAAAATATTTTAAATTAAAATTTAGCAGGTAAGCAATTGATAATAATTAATAGTGATATTTTTGTAATAATATTATTATTATGTTTACAACTAAACATACCATTTATTTACTTAAATTTTTTTTACCCACTTTATATTTATATTTAAATATATTCCTAGCAACAATAAATAAGGTTTGCTAATATGGATTATCTTTATTCATTTGTTTATTTGTCACTTTTTTTTCTTTGGATAATCTCTTATACTCTTGCGTATTTTGATCCATCCCCTTTAGATATTTGAAATCCCAAATCCTAGATATTCCTAAAAAGAGAGGGATTTTGGTAAAATCAATATAGCTGTTACTGTGGATTGAGACACCACTTTCTCTGCTCTATCAAGATTCAACCTCAGCCACTGGCATTGCATTACCTCCTACGTCTGTTTTGGTTTAACCCAAAAAGTGTCGGTCTTTCAAATAATAATCACCCAAAGGTTAAAATTTTAGGGTATTAGGAGGAGAGAGGTTAATCTTTCGTGTTAGGGAGAGAAAAAGAGAGGCTTTGCGTATTTCATAAAAGCATTCAAAATAGAGAGAGAGAGAGAGAGAGAGTAATACTAATTTAAAAAAACATTCGGCTAGAAATTTTTTTTAGCTAAGTAAAGCCGTTACGAGAGAGAAAGCGACACAGAAAGAGAGAGAGAAAGAGGAAGATGGAGAATATATTAAGGAAGTCGATGCCCAGCCCACAAGCCAGCTCGGACAATCTCCTTAAACTACGCCGTTCCTGCGCTCTTCTTCCTCTGTTATGCAACTCTTTTTTTCTGGTTTGCTTTCGTTGATCTCGAGGATTGTCAACCCGAAATTTGTTCTTATTACTTTACCATCCGAATATCCACTGCTTCTGATACCAGGTCAGAATCCGAGCATCCGATTTTCTATTGGTTTTTGCTTTTTCTTCTTCTTCTAATCACTGGGTTGTTTCTTTTTTATGTGTATTTTCGTCCCAGGCAATAAGTTAACGGTGGATCTGATATTCAATTCAATTTGAATTATGGGATTGTTAAGGTTTTTTAAAGATCTGCTTTTTTTTATACATGCATATTGCATGTATACTATATATTTAATATTGGGTTTCAGAATTCAGATGTCAATTTCGTTTGGTACTGTACACCATGGCCAATATAGTACTTAGTTGGATATTTTTTTTTAAATTTGTTTTGGTGGTTTTGGTCACTTCACCATCAGCTTTGGTGAAGAAGTGTGTTCCTTTTAGAATGAAATACCGTTTTGCTTGACTGCTAAGGTAAATTTGGCTTTTTTGGAGGATACTCTTTTCGCTGAGGTGGGTGTGAACTGGATCATCAGCGTTTGTGTTATTGTATTTTAATTGTTGTTTCATCCTATTGAGAATCATATGTGCTTTTATTGGGTTGTCTTCAACTTCATCTACAATCTAAAACTTTCATTTATATTGTCAAAGAGTACCTATTACATATGTTTTTCGAATATGAAAATACATAGCTGAATCTGCAAGCTATATAATTTTCTGACTAATTCAGTAATGCCAAGTGCGTTTCATTGTCTCCGATGGAGGGTTCAGCTAAAAGCAATATAATATGTTTATTTATTTATTTTTTTTGTTATGAAATATTTAAAATTTAAGTCTACATCTTAAAGCAAAGCCTTGCACTATTTGTTGGTATTTTATGCAGGTTGGTTTCTGATTTCTTTCTCTACTTGTTAAGCAGTTAGCAGTGCACTAGATTGATGTGCAATGCAGAGGTCACGTAGAGCTCTTCTACAAAGAAGAGCTTTAGAGAAGGCTTTCACAGAAAGAAATCACAAGTGCAAGGTGTCTCTGTCTTTGCTTTTGTTTTTATGGGCGTTTATGTTAATCTTCAATTTATGGATCAGTCATGGCGATGGTTTCGGAGGTAAGATTTGAACTGATATTTATTTTAATGAGCTTTCCCTATATAGTTGCTCAAACTTTTTAACAGTGTGGGAGGATCAATTTGGTTCAAATTTTAATGAGAAATAGTGAATATGATGTCACCATGTTATCTGTGTACTTTGTTTTAGTTTGAATACTTTTGGTTTCAGAAGTGTTGTGTTATTTGTTATGTAAAATATTACTAAATCAGTGATCCAGATGTTAAATACCTTTGGTAATTTGATATGGTTATTGTAGAACTGAGCTAGTTGAGTTTTGTTATTTTGAAGTTTTAGAGGGGTTTTTATTTATTTATTTTTATTTTGATCTCTAATGTTTAGTGTCTTTAAAGTTGAAAAAATTCAGAAAACAAGTAACAAAAATCAAGATGATCTTTTCCAAAACTTTTCCATCTTCAGGTCACAGACTAGAGAAATATTTAGAACGTAAAACATCATCTTTTTTACAGTTATGTGAAAACCCTTTTAGCAATAATGTTAGAACTGTGTCAAAGATGTCCTCAATATGCATGTTTTTTAAATGAACTTGCTATTTTCCTTTAATTACATTTTGCCTGTTGGAACTTACTGTGTGCTTTAATTAGCTAATCCTTTTTTTGTGGATTTAGATGGAGCTGTGGTACTCCCAGTTGGCATGTCAACTTGGAATGAAACGAAGCTGGATGGTGGTAAATACACTGATTCTGTGGATATACATTCATTGGAAAAAACTGGCTCTGTCCATTCATCTGATGGTTTGTCTGCAAATGGTGTTACTCCTAGTAGCTTAAGTGGTGAGTTACTTGATACTAAAGAAGGTAAAGATTATGCCTCAGATGACGGAAGTAAAAATAATGTCTCAGCTTCTGGGAAGCAATCTGAGATGGAAAATTCTAGTTCATGCACAAAACTTGAAAATGACAGCCCAAAAATTGACCGCCTGTCCCGTGCGGTGCCAGTTGGGCTTGATGAATTTAAGAGCAAAACTTTTAATTCCAAAAGTAAATTTGGAATTGGTCCATCAGGGGGTATAAAGCATAGAGTGGAGCCAGGGGGTACAGAGTACAATTATGCTTCAGTGTCAAAGGGAGCCAAGGTGTTGGCTTTTAACAAGGAAGCCAAGGGCGCTTCTAATATCTTAGGCAGAGATGAGGACAAATACCTTCGTAATCCATGTTCTGCAGAAGGGAAATTTGTTATTATAGAACTTTCAGAAGAAACCTTAGTGGACACAATAGAAATAGCCAACTTTGAACATTATTCTTCTAATTTAAAAGATTTTGAACTGCATGGCAGTTTGGTTTATCCAACAGACCAATGGGTCAATCTTGGGAATTTCAGTTCTACAAATGTAAAGTTAGCACAGCGGTTTGTTCTTCCGGAGCCTAAATGGGTTAGATATCTAAAGCTGAATCTTCTGAGCCATTACGGGTCAGAATTTTATTGTACACTTAGTGTTGTTGAGGTTTATGGAGTGGATGCTGTTGAGCGGATGCTTGAGGATTTGGTATCTGTTCAATATGACATGATAAAATCTGAGGGACCAGCTGGTGACCAGAAACCAATGCCATCTCAGCCACAGGTCCCTGATGGCGATGATCAATATCAAAATATCAAGAAAGAAACAGATCTTCAGACAGCAAGTGGGAGCTCTAATGTGAACCATGAAATTATGAAAAGTAATGTGCCTGATCCTGTTGAAGAAGTGCGTCATCAACCAGTTGGAAGGATGCCTGGTGACACTGTTATTAAAATACTGATGCAGAAAGTTCGAGCGTTGGAAATAAATTTATCTGTTCTGGAGCGATATCTTGAGGAACTGACTTCACGATATGGAAATATTTTCCAAGAAATTGACAAAGATATCGGAGATAAAGATATACTTCTAGAGAAGATAAGAGCAGACATACATAATCTACTTGAAAGCCAGGGCAGCATTGTATGTGAACCTCTTGCCTAATGGAATTTTGCTACAGAAACGCTATTATAATAACTATTAACTCCTGATAGTATTATAATTACCGTTCTGCCTAATTCATTTTGTCATTGTTTTGTTGTCCTTGCAGACTAAAGATGTTGAAGATCTTAATTCTTGGAAGTCTCATGTCTCCATTCAGTTGGATAATTTAGTCAGGGACAATGCTATTCTCAGGTGACAATTTTTTCTTAAGCAATAAACAATTTTAAGTTTTATGCTTTTATGCAGTTTGAGCTTTCAGATAACGCTGTTCTTATGTTGTATTTGAAAGTATGCACGATCTTGGTAGAGAATATACTCTTTGGAGAAACAAAAATACATATTGAAAGACTAAAGTGGTAGCTAAGTATACCAATATACTAAAATAGTGTATTTGGAACCTATACATCTGTTTTCTTTTTCAACAAACATGGACAAAGGCCTATTAGGAACATCTAGGGTGTAATGGTAGATAGTTGAAGATTTATTTTGGGTTTTTTTACATTTGTGTGAGCTAATAATTGCCATCAATATGCAGATCTGAGGTCGAAAAGGTTCGGGAGAAGCAGAATTCTATAGAGAATAAGAATATCGTAATATTCGTTGTGTGTATAATTTTTTCGTTACTGGCACTTTTGAGGTTTTTTCTAGGCATGGTGGTTAGTGTTTATATGGCATTGAGTGTTCAAAGAACAAATAATTCCGGGAAATTTGGTTCGATGGGTTCTTCCTGGTTCTTCTTATTGTTGAGTTGTACCCTTATCCTATTCATACTCGCAATATAATTTATAGTAAAACACATCTTGGAGCACTTCGTCTTGAATGCTTGTACTTCACAACAATATGTTTGCAATTATATCTGCAAACGGCTATAATTGCAATACGATCTCATTTTGGACAGTCGGCCCTATTAATTCTAGAAAAAGCACCCGAATTGTTAGAACGAGCCCAATTTGAATTGGGCTGTTCGGATCACTCCTTACAAGCCGGAAAGAAACCTGGCCCAAAAGGAACTAAATTTCCTTGACAAAGGAGGCAACTGTTGACGGCTGTTGTTTCTGTATTTTGAAATAATCACTGCTTGAAGTCAAAGGATAATACTCAACTCCTTGTCTGATTTTATTGACGTATGTTTCATTTCATGATATTTGAAATTATCGAGGCTTTAATTGAATTATACGAGATCGGGCTGGTCTTAGTCTATTCATAAAAAATAAAGAGAGAACAGGGCTGGTCGTTTGGGTTACAGTTGGGCTGTAAGCACATGTGAAGAAACTGGGAAGTACCAATTTTTATTTATTTATGAACTTTTTTTTTTTTAATATCAGCTTGAGGATTAAACGAAGCAGGTGACCGTGACGCTGACGGAGTCCAAACTCAGATGTCGTAGGCAACCCGAAATTTGTATAATTATTAAACTCAAAATTTGTGAAATTTTTAGAAATTTTTACTAATTTTTTGTGTCCAACAACCGACTCTAGAAATTAAAAAAGAAAAAAGAACCGATTTTAGAAATTTCTTTTTGTACGGGAACATTAAATGATGTCTTCCATCTGCACTGTTTAGCACTTCCACAACCATTAAAAATGCATATATTTTCAACTCCTTTCTCGTTTTAGACTCCAAATGTTTTCCTCCATGCAAAGTTGCTTCTTTGTTTAAATTTTGTTTTTCTTCAAATTGTTTTGGCCGTTTTCGTTGATTATTTTCAGCTCTTGGGAATAGATTTATGTAATATGTATAAAATATTATACTGGACGATGTTAACAAGCTATGTTCTCCGACAGTCCATTGATTATATATAAATGCTGTCGTACAATATAATGCGTCTAACATCGTCTAATAGAAAATGTTTGAATATATATATATATATATATATATATAGTTTTAATCTATTAAAAATATTTGCAGCAAAAAAAAAAAAA
>QANX01005680.1:10780-46752 GCA_003254975.1 Ochetophila trinervis
CTATGAAGTGGCAATGACACGTTAATATAATTTTATTTTATGTTAGAAATATTTTTCCAATAAAACAATTATATATATATATAAATGCTACATGGACGATATAACTGTTTGATGCGCGATCATGTGCATCTAGGACCGTAGCCTACGATGTCCTCCACTATCAAAAAACTGCATATGCATATTATATTGGTAAACACGTGGCTAAAAAAGAAAGTTCTATATTAATTTATAAATCTACAAGCTTCGGATCATATTCTGATAATAATACCACTTTAATGTAAAAGATATAACACAGTTAAATAGGAATTTTAGAAAAGTAAAGTAAATCCAAACAAAAAGTAATCAAGTTAGAGCGAATTTAATTTTAAGAAAAGAGAGGTAACAAATTTGGATCAAAGTAAAAAAAAAAGGTTGGAGAAATAAACTTTATAAAGTAAAAGAATTGCATAATGTTGAACATCTCAATAAGCTTAGGACACTAATTAGCCTCCTGCCTCCCACATAACCCGCATAGAACTTCGACAGCTTATGTGCGTTACCAAAAAGAATAACCCAAATTCGCAGTTAGGAATATCTAGTACTGAAAGAAATGCATCCCATCGCCATAATCTTATCCACCCACATTGCTTGTTAATTGGTGTAATATATATACTTTTGGCCTGTATCGGAAAAATATAGAGGGAAGAAATGAGGCCTCCTAACAAACCATCTTCTTCTTCACACTTGTGGTCTTCTTCTTCTTTTATGGTTCTGTTGCTTGTATTGCCTTTGTTTCTGATCTCAGTATTTGTTTTTACATTGGGTGAAGCCAGATCTTTGTCATGGCCACCATGGAAAGCTGACAAATTTTTGGGTTACAATCATTCATACCTAGTTTTTTCAACCAAAAGGCCTTCTGAATTACTTGTAGCAGCACAAGCTCCATTAGCTTCTTCAAAAACCAATGAAACAGTTCTTGCGGGACCGCAAATAATTGTAAATACTATATAAACATTTTATATATATATATATATATATATTTGTTTTTTCGTCATCGGTCAAACTTATTTGTTCTTATATTTTAAACCCAAAGTAACCTTTGTTGTTCTTGTCATTGAATTGCAGGGAGAGATACAAGAGACGATAAAGAATGATGAAACTTGTCCAACAAAGGTCATAAAGAGCTATAGCAGGTTAGAGCAGCTAGAAGCAAGTTTAGCTAGAGCCCGATCCTCCATCAGACAAGCTGCTCAAGTTCGAAACCTGACGTCTACCCATGATGACCCAGACTATGTTCCCCAAGGCCCAATATATAGGAACCCAAATACTTTCCACAGGTATATACAAAAAAATTAATTTTTAACCGATATCACAAAGAATCTGTTTTTAGTAACAAAATTGAAAAGTCACCCCTGATAATCAAATTTAAAAAAAAAAGTTTACACTAAAAATTAATTTTTAGTCATGATCTTGATGAAATTATTGTCCGGATCATCCCATGATATATATATATATATATATATTTATTCAAATATATATATAACACCAAGAAAAAGGAAAGTGAAATGAAAAGAGAAAATAATCTGCAGGAGTTACTTGGAGATGGAAAAGCTTTTCAAGATATATGTGTACGAAGAAGGAGACCCTCCAATCTTTCACAATGGACCGTGCAAGAGCATATATTCAACAGAGGGAAGGTTCATCCATGAGATGGAAAAGGGAAACAAATACCGAACCCGAAATCCCGATGAGGCCCTCGTTTATTTCCTACCATTCAGTGTGGTCATGATGGTTCACTACCTCTACGTGCCAGATTCCCATGACACGTCAGCCATGAAGCGTGCTGTGACCGACTATGTCAATGTCATCTCTGATAAACATCCCTTTTGGAATCGAAGCCTCGGTGCCGATCATTTTATGCTTTCTTGCCATGATTGGGTAACCTCATGTCTTACACTTCATATTTATGTACATTTAACTATAGAGCACGTATCGAATTTTTATATTCTAAAATTGACTCTGTATTTCCATAGGGGCCTGTCACATCTTCTTATGTTCCACACTTGTTCAATAAGTCCATTAGAGTTTTGTGCAACGCAAATACTTCAGAAGGATTTAATCCGTCTAAAGATGCCTCATTCCCGGAAATCCACCTTCGAACAGGGGAAATCAAGGGACTTATTGGGGGTTTTTCTCCGTCACGCCGACCAATTCTTGCTTTCTTTGCAGGCCGTTTACATGGCCATATAAGGTACCTCCTTCTAGAGCAATGGAAAGAAAAAGACCAAGATGTGCAAGTTTATGATCAAATTCCAAAGGGAGTCTCTTACGAATCGATGCTGAAGAAGAGCAAATTTTGCTTGTGCCCCAGTGGCTATGAAGTGGCAAGCCCCAGAGTTGTGGAAGCCATATATGCAGAATGTGTTCCGGTATTGATTTCGGATAGTTATGTGCCACCTTTCAGCGATGTGCTGAATTGGAAGTCGTTTTCTGTACAAGTGCAGGTGAAGGACATACCAAATATCAAAAGAATACTAATGGGAATATCTCAAAGTCAGTATTTGAGAATGCATAGAAGAGTTAAACAAGTGCAGAGGCATTTTGTAGCAAATGGACCACCCAAGAGATTCGATGTTTTCCATATGATTGTTCACTCTATTTGGCTCAGGAGGTTGAATATCCGGATTGAGGATTAGTGTTTTTGATAAATTTTGTTGTTGTAAAAGAGAAATGAGCTTGCTCTCCATCGGTCTTCTTAATAGGGGACCGCATTCCAAGTTTTTCAAAATGGTAGCAAATTTGTTTGACAATGTATCCATCCAATAAATCAACATAAAAATAGTTAATTTTGTATTTTGTTTTCGTGCATTTGGCTATTCTTTTTACTACATTAGCACCATTATTTTAGAAATGGCTACCACTTCAATCTGTTTAATTTTATAATTCAATTAGATTCTAGCGAGCAAGTCTAGTAAAGAATAAAATGCAGTTTAACATGATTAAATGTAATATTTTAATATATTAATAAATAACTCAATTACCCGAACAGTAAAATGACAATATAAATAAATTTAAAGAAAAAATATTATATATATTTTTTATTAGAGACTTTTACGTTTGAAAGCAACTCATTGATATTATGCTCGTGGCTTTCCATTATCCATGTATATATGTGTGTGCGCGCGCGCGCAAAACAAAAATAAAATAAAGACTAACTTGCTCATAGCTTGCTAAATATAGTTAGGCCCGAGAGGATTCAACAAGAAGAAAAAATATCTGATTCTTTGATTCCTCATAATTAAAATTACCTTTTTATTAAAAAAAAATGATGGGAAAATATCATATCATATATATTTCATTCAATGTTCCATTAAATTTTTAAACTGTAAACGAAATGAAAATTTAATGAAAAATTTTACAAAAGATTCTCAAAAAAAAGAAAAAAAATTACTCGGAAGAACCACCACAGATATATATTAATCTTTTATGTACACCTCTCTCTCTCTTCTTCTAACGATTCTACTAGAAAAATCAGTGGGGCTGAACAGGTCACCCACCAAGAATGCAGTAAAAGTCATCTGTCAACCCATTTAGAAATATTTGTAGCCAGATTGTGGTGGTGCAGGTGGCAACCGATTAGGAGTACTACGGCGGCTTCCAGAGTTTGATCCATTGTTCACATCACCATTCTGTGCTGGGTCACTGTAATGTCGACTGTGACCATTTGATGAGGATCTAGACTTGTCTCTAGGGGAGTTGTAGTCAACAAGGCCATTCGCAGCAGCATCAAATGCAGATCTCCAGTCATCACCGCCTGATGGACCAGGTGTTCTTGGGCTGCTTTCTGCAAAGGAGAAGATACATAAATGAATAAGTTCGATGATATACTTAGTAGACCAAAAAAAAAAAGTTCAAAAAACATTTGACTTCCTGAGCAGAGTGGCTGCAAAATATTGAGAACAGGTTTTTCGTGACATACCAGCTCCACCACCATTAGACCAGCTGGAGGCAGCAGATGCTCGGTTATCATGAATACTAAGTTGACGTGTTAGCTTGGAAAGGAGTGAGGATTGTTTTTGGATGCGCTCCCTCCGACGCTTGACATTATGATCTTCTTGAAGCAGCTCTTCAATTCTTGCTGTGCTTTGAGAACTACCGACAAAAAAAATATAAATACTGCCACTCTTTGGATCACAAAAATAACAGAGAAGTAACTATATTTCTGTAAATGCAGATTTCATAGATATCAGCATCCACAACAATTAGCAAGAGACAATGGAACTCATTCATTTAGCAAAAGGCAACATGTCAGAGTAAGCAAAAGCACAACCTGATGGAGCTATATAACTGGTTTAACATATCTTCTTTCGCTTTCTCTACTTGGCAAAGAACAACTGCCTGCTCAACCAATCAAGCACATTACTTATTAAAGCATTTTCACAGGAAAATGTATATAATGAATAACAAAATATCAAACATCACTTACCTTGGGGACATTAGCAGCCAAACTGTTCAAAACTGCCTCAACATAACCACGTACTTCTTGTGACATCCACCGGAGTTCTTCTTCAGGATCAACGGGTCTACGAGCCATTGTATCCTTTGTACCAAAATAAAAATAAAAAAATAACTCAAAACTCCAGAATTTCTTTATTGTTTACAATAGTATTGTTGGATATGCGTGTGGCAAAAATAAAGGTTAGCAGGCTTTATCTAATCCAGAGAGGAGAATGAGTTGATGGATTCTCAATTGCAGAAATAAGAAGTACAAACTACCAACACATAAAAATAACAATCATAATGACAAAGGAAATTTCAATTCAAACTGCAATGCGATAAAATTTAGCTAAATCAGTAACTCACAAGAGAACCGTCAGAATGACTTTGTCGCAAGGTAGCACCACCTTCAGTGGATGCGCTCTTTCCTCCTTTAGAAGGTTGAATAACATTTCTTATTTTATTCATCCACTCAGTCTTGTTGGTCATACTTTCAGCCTTCAAAACAACAGAACTGTGTGCTGCAAGATAAATGGATATCCAATGAGGCAATTGTAACATGAAACACCACATATGATGTAGAAAAAATCCCAAGCCATAATTATAACAATGTTTGGAGAAAATATTATACCTTTTAGTACAGTTTTATATGCAACCTTGCTAGTGATTTTAAAGACAAGACTGGTTGCTTTCCCAGAATCTGGCCCATTAGCCTTCTTATCCTTTGAACTCTTTGATGGAGGATCTTCCTCATCCGGAATCTCTTCAATATTACATTCCTGCAACAAAAATGGATGATTCATGAACAAATCCATTGTGCAAGCATGCATATCATCTTAACAAATAGTAGTTTCACTGTTCCGACTACTTGTGCAGTCTCATTGAGCAGCAAAGAAAGTATCTTCTATGTCAACATTAAGAATTCAAGAACACCCCCAAGTGATAATCTCAGTTTTGAAAAGTGCAACAATAATGCTGTTCATCCATACCTCCAAATTGATGACACCACGGAAATGTCTTTCCTCTTGTTTCTTTGTGTAACCAAGCTGTCGAAAACAATAACATTTAGTCCAAAAATACATGTAATGAATGCAAGCACACAACTTATTGCTTGAACCTCACAAATTTCTCGTGTAATGCGTCAAAATCGTGCTTTTATAACATCCAAATACTATTTGTCAATAAGATCTGAAATTTGACCCAAGGTAAAGACATCATGAGCATGTACGTTGCCAACTATTAAAGTAGACTTATCATAGAAGTTAGCAAACTATTAAAGTGGACTTATCATAGAAGTTAGAGCAATGCAACATATAAATGTCGACAACTCAAGAGTTTTTAACTTACATACACAGACAATATAAATTTAAGTAGGAAAACATGGAACTTGCCATATAATTACATAGACATCTCACAAATAAAGAAAACTTGCTTTCGTTGTTATTTAATGGATCCACTGGTACAAAACCTAAACAAGATTCTGTTAAGAATGTTACTAAGATATTTTGATTCATTAGATAAGCATCCACACTTATAGAAAGGCTATGACATGCTGGAGAAGATCCTTTTGTAAAGTAAATATCTCTCATTAAGACAGATATGAAACATCAAAGGTTCTGTTATAATAATCAAGTAAAACAAACCTTCCCAGTCTTTTCATTCAAAACGAACCATCGCTTGCTCCATCCATTAGTTTTTGCACTTTTCTTTAAAAGAAAACCTAAACAGACCAAAATAATTAACTAATAAGCGAAAAAAATTAAAACAATCAAATATATCTTATTAAACATAGTGCAAATGTCCATAGAAAGCCCAGAACACAAGATGTATAACATTTGAAGAGAATTTATTCTGTATTCTTAAATTTTTTATAAATATAATTCATTGTTACTTGGTACATAGTACAGATATTATATACAAACCTGCTGTTATTTCACCTTCAGCACCTGCAGTCTTCAAACCAGAAGCCTCTGGTACTTCTTTCTCAGCCTTGTCAAATTTGTCCTTCAATGTCTTCAAACTTCCACCAGTTTGCTGACTACCTGTTTGTGGACTAGTAGCCTAATATATGGAAGAAAAAAAATTATTAATCAAGCACAGCCAATCAAGAAACGGAAAAAGGAAAAAAGTACCCAAAAAAAAAAAAAAAAAGATAAATATGTGGGGAGGGGGGCAGCTAACTCAACAAGGTAAAGATAAAACCACCATATAGCTATTCAATATGACAACCTATTACACATTAATTTACAGTATAAAAATCGACCAGGATGTATTGCTTGCTCTACCCGGTTAAGTATTGCTTGCTCTGCCTCTTGTCCTTTCTTCGACGATCGGTTCTTGACTTCATCCTCTCGGCGCTGTCTCTCCATCCTGAAGTAAATAAAAAGTTAATAAATCAAATAACTAAGCTGCCAATAAGTAAATAAATAAATAAATTTTGGAATAGGATAGACATGAAAAACTAAAACTATGAAATCCATGAATACACTTTTTCTTAGTATATAAGCAGTCCATCCAACTCACTAGTGCTAACACATACTTACTAATAGGGCAAAATAAATATTCTTATGTGTGAGACAAAGAGGCAAAGTATGCAGGAGAAAAGAGAAATCATAACAAAGAAATGAGCTCGACAATTTAGATAATATCAATTCTCAAAAACACCTAACAATGACAAGGCTATTGTAGCCCTTTCTTTAGTGGACATGCAAGAACATTCAAGTAAAGTTTTTATATCCTCAATACTTTGCGTTCATCACACCAGCATTAAGGGGAAAATTGCATATACAGGTACCTTCTTTGAACTAAACGAATGAAGTGCTGGGGAGGAACAAAAGCTCGCTCCATATCAACTAGCGCAACCACCATTTTCTTTGCATCATTCTTAAATCCATCTAGAGCAGCACTTGCAATGGTCACGACCTTGTAATAGATTAAGAGAAACAGAAGACTTTAAGAAGGAAAGTTTTTAAGAATGCAACCAACAGGCAACCACCATGTGCAATTAAAGAGAAAGTAAAAAAGACCACAATAAATACATACAAAAAAGAACACACCTCTCTCTTGAAAGGGGGATATCTACCCAGACCAGGTGTAGCATTTGCAGCTGCAGAAACTATATCTACCAAGACACGGTGTACCTATTTAACAATCAGCCTCCATTAATTGTAAAGCATTATCTCGATCTTGACACACAGTAATTCAGCTAAAATCACACAGCAGACACTGGAAGGAAAGCTTTATTATTATAGATCTCATTCTTTTAAGGTGACTCATCAAATAATAGAACATTATCCGTTACAAAAAATCTACTTATGATTAAGCATATGATGATAGAACAAGAGCCACGAAAACATTGTGGCAAAGAAAAATGAAACTGTCAGACAAACATATCATATACATAAGCCACCATGTAGAAGTAAGTTAGCTTAAAAGGTCCATATATCAACTTACAGCTAACAAAAAATCACATATGTTCCATATCCCACTAAAAGAAAATAAACAATAGAAAACATAGATCCCGCAAACATTAGAGTTAGACTACTCTAACGACTTGCATTCAAATTAGTATAAAAAAAGACAATGAATAGCTAGGTTTACCTCATCAACACAAAGGCGTGATGGTTCTTTTGCAAGATCCAAGACACCCTTTATTAAAGATCTCAAACCCTTTTCAGGCGATATGAGATATGGCTGATAACCATCTGCTTCTAAAACAATCTAACAAAAAAAAGAAAAGAAAAGAAATGATCATGAAAAAACATTTAAAAAGTTCTTAAAAAAATTGAAAAAAGAAATAAACTATAAAAGAAGTTATTAGATCAAAGTGTGTAACAATGGCATACCCTCTTAACATTGTTGATATCAAAATGTCGGTCTAATGGAAGCTGCTTGACTCTATTAGGAAAATTTCCTTCAAAACTGGCAACTATTTTCCATCCAGAACCCTGTATAAAAATTAATTTAAAAGGCCATACTACAAATGGTATTTCAATACAATGGCCATGATGTGGACCTTTCATCAAAAGATTTCTTTTTTTCTTTACCTAATCATTATTTTTATAACTCGCAAGTAAAACAATAAATTGAAGCAAAACAGATGATTCAAACCACAAGAATAACAAGCACTTAAAAACTCGCCTCTCCGGAGGTAATATGTTGGAGAAACTTATCCTCAAACTCACGACAAAGTTCCAGAGCAATTGCTCTAGTGCCCTCAGCGCTTTGCACCATTTGCTCACCAAGCCTCACTAACTCATCTTGAACTATTTGAGACTTACCCTGTAACCTGCAATAAGGTTAAGAAAGACAAATAAATGAACCTGATTAAGTGTCAAAAACTAGTTACACATTTTGGGAGGAAAAGACATGAACCTAGACTGCGCTATCTATCAGTTCATGAAATTAACTGTCCAAAACCACTATATCATCTTAATAAGAAGTCAGAAGCAAGAAACAAAAAAAAGAAAACAAAAAAAAAAGGAGATGCACTAAAATGCTAAAAGAAAAGTGAAAAAAAAATATATATTTGATATATATGCAGTAAGCCATTCAGAATTTTGAAAAAGTAATACCCAGAGAGGAGGTTTGGGAGCCGGACTTTCATACGATTACGAATCTGCTGAGCTAGAGCATCCACCAATGCTATTCTTCCTAGCTTGCTTGGAGGGGCTCCAGTTAGAATTGACTTGAGACTTTCACTTTCAGCCCTCCATGCTGTTTCCAAGGAACTCTCAGAACCAACTGATCCAGATTGTGCTGAAGCTATTGAAACTGATTGACCAATTAAAGCAACCCATGGGATATCAGATGCTCTCGATGGACCCTGATTTAATAGAAGAGCCTGGACTGCAGCAAGAGCTTTCTGGTCCGAAGCAGCTTGATCAATTTTACTAATCACACCAATAGTTCTCGTACCTGCAATCAACATTTAATTTCAGCAATAAGCCATCAATATTCAATAGGTTAACGTTTCAAGGACAGATATATGTGGGGGGAGGGAAATATGACAAATGAAGAATAAATTACCATCTCCATCATATTCCTTGGCGACTCTGAGTCCTCGAGATGAAGCGACTTCAGGTGCTTGTGCAGCAGGGATGATAATTACCAAGATTGCATCATTGTGTTCAGCATATTCACTAACCTATGCAAAGAATATAAAAATATTATTTTTTATAAAATAAAATATTGCCATACACAGGGATCACGTCAAGCAAAAAAAAAAAAGAATAATAGACAATGTGCCATATAATCCTTCTGTCAAATATGTCCAAGAGCTGAGAGGAACCACTTACTATTGATTCATCCACAGTCCGCTGATCTAGCCCAGGTAAATCAATCAATTTGAGAGGAGGTGCTGAAATTTTTTGAATAAATGAATATGTTAAGATTGATATCTAAGAAATCAAGAAATCAAATAAATAACAGAAGAGGATCAAAACAACATGTTTAAAATTTAAGACATAATACAAGTAGAATTGATGGTCAATATTCATTAAAATTTAAAATACATTAAAACTTCCAAACTTTACCAGCCTCATGAGAGGCAAGTATAAACTATAGGTTCATGCTGCAAACTTTCTAGATTATACAATTTATCACTAAAAACCATATCTACATCAATTACCAACCAAAAAGAAGGGGAGGGGAGAAGAGGGGGGAACAAACATATCTACCATCCAATTAAATAACCACGATATCAAATGTCTGAAATTTTAATACTCATATTTCTCTACTCTCTATATGTTGATTTTGCATGATCGGTCACCAAAGTTTCTACAAAAGTCCAAGCATGATCACCCGTAGAAATACCTTGAGTCAAGAAATTTTTATCTTCAAATTTCTCTAGTCTGTATGTGTTGATTTTGCATAAATGGTCACCAAATTTATACAAAATTCTTTGCATAATAGCTCATAGAAATACCCAAGTCAAGGAAGTCCCTATTGTTTAGTAACACTATATCTTGTACTGTGAATTCAGACAATGTCAAAATAAAAGGCATCCATAGTATAAAAAGTTGATTAGCTATCTTTAAATATCTGCTCCAAACAAGTCATCCGTAAAAAGAGTATTATATCTCAGAAAAGAAATTAAAAAGAACAGAAAAGGCAACACAATATTATAATACCTTATAGATCATATTATTGACAATGGTAAAAATAATTTGAAGGCTACCAGTCATGAACCAACCTGTACTTGTGCGTAGTTTCAAATATATTTCATCTCGGCTCTTTCCTGAGGAACTCTTACTTAGCCTATCTTGAAGAGAATGCCGTAAAGCGCCTTCAGAAACAAGAACAATATCAGAAACCACATCAGACAAGAGAAAAAAATAAGAATGCAATTACATGTGATCATTAACAATTTAATATGCATATATCTAAAGAATTCTAAAGTATTTAATTTATAACAGCATGAACAGTCCATATATCACAAAGAGGTTGTAAGTGATGAAAACATCAACATATAATGACCCATGCAGATATTAGGGGCCACTGCCATTTGAAAAACACAAGGCAAATCAGTTTTACTCTTAAAGTTGTCAAAGAAGGTCTCAATCACACAATTAAAGACCACAAAAATACAACTAGCAGTAAAACATGAAAATGAAATATACGTACTTGCAGAAACTTGCTGAGATTTATTATCAATCTGCAATATGATTGATTTGCTGCTCAAAGAACCATCCCTCTGTAAATCAATGCTTATGGGAGCACGAGTTGCACCATTTTCACCAGTTGGCTGAAAGTAAATGAGAAACAAAGCTTCAGAATAACGAATAAACTTCTATGGGTCCTGTCAGATAGAAGAAATAACCAAAAAGGATCCAACTCTTAAAATATAAATTGAACTTACCAAAACAGGATGTCCAATTAGACTATTCAAAACTGCTGATTTACCGGCACCCTAATCGTATTGAGAACCAAAAAAGATACAAAGAAGATGCATAAGGATCTCCAAACAGTTACGAGAATAACCACTGTAATAAAATTATCCAGATTTAACATTTTGTGATATAGACTAATCATCAAACAGCTCCTCGTAGTTCATGAGGAAAAATTACCAAAGAAACTTTAACGTTTCAGACAACCACCAATGCGAGCATCCATACTTCTAAAAAAAGGAAAAAATCATAATGTAATGGTTGGACCCATTTAATATAATTCGCCAAGCTAAGACCACGTCTGCACTTCACTAAACGAAAAAAGTTGCGCTATCCGACTATCTCGAAATGCAAAAACATCTAATTCGTGAAAAAGTAAAATAAAACAAACAAATAAAATAAAAAAACAACTTTGAAATCAAATAAGTAGGATAAATAATAAGATATCCCCGAGTTCGACACTATCTTCCGCTGAGATGACCCACTTCCCTCAGTTTCTCGCCAACAAGATAAATTTCATGTGAGAAACTGACCTCAAAATTGAAGCAGTTATCAATCCTAACACATGAACCGACATCACTCAAGATCCAAACACAAACCAGATTCAAAGATCTACCCAGTTAACAGAAAAGAGCAAATCCAACCAAAATCTAATGAATCAATCTGCCGCTCTTTGAACGCATAAGACCCAACCACCCGAACTACATGCTTATATGAAAATAAATCAAAGCTAAGTGAAAAAAATAGCATCGATAATGCATCGTATAAAAGCCCAGAAAAGCGGTGATAAGGATAAGCAGAAAAGGACGAGTTTACTCACAACATTGCCGAGAACGACAACATTTAGGAAACTAGAGGCCCGTCGAGAGGAACCGCTTGAACTGGAATTCTCGTCGACATCTTCGTCGGCAAGCAGAGCAGAAGCTTGGCGCATCGAATCGGAGAGCTGGGACAACTCCTCGATCGCTTCCATCGAGCAAAGAATTCAAAAACAGAGATCCGAAATTTTTAGCCGTCCAAAAAAAACAGAGAGAAACGAAAAGAGCGTTGGACCGGATCGAAACCCTATAGATTGAGAAATCGAGTAGATCTCTCTTTCTGAGCTTGTGAAGCAACTGGGAAGTTCAACGGTTTTCAAAGAAATTCAAGCGAAGGAAGACGGGGGTTTTTCGCTCAGGGAAACTTTGGACAACCCCTCTCTTTCTCTCTCTTCCTGTTTCTTCCCACTTTCTCTCTCTCTCTCTCTAGCGTTTTGAAATGTTATTTTAGTCTTCTCTCTTACTTGCTTTGAATCATGCCTTCATTAACTCGGTTTTTTTATTTTAGTTTTTTGAAATTCAAAATTTACTCTCTTCCTGAATTCTGCGTGTTTTTTTGCTTGTAAAAAG
This sequence comes from Ochetophila trinervis, assembly GCA_003254975.1. Lineage (NCBI taxonomy): Eukaryota > Viridiplantae > Streptophyta > Magnoliopsida > Rosales > Rhamnaceae > Ochetophila > Ochetophila trinervis. Next base: position 23,532 of record QANX01005680.1, read on the forward strand.
TAATTGACTTGTTTCCACTATTTACTCTCTTCTGTCTTCCACTTTTCCCTACTTCTCGACGTTGACGTACTTCTACGAGATTTTTTACTGCGAGCTCAGATGTTTTTATAAAAAAGTAAAAATAATTAATAAAATATCCAACTGTTTGCCTGTTGCCTCTAATTATTTATTTTATTTTTGTTTTAAAAATTATTTATTTTAAAAAAAATCGAAATGAAGCTAAAAACCCAGAATTTTTTTCTTTTTTTTTTTTGAAATTTTCTTTTTCTTTACCATCATTTAATTCTCACTTAAATAAGATTTACAGGGCACAAAAAGAATCTGATGCAGAATTTTGCACTATTATATTAAGTTGTTCTCTGGGTAAAAAATAATAATTTTTTTTTGTTCGGTATCAAATATAAATATAAAGTTGAATTGCAATTAAAAAAACTGAACCTTTTGCTTATTTGGTTTTTTCTAGTGGTTGGATCTGTGCAAATGCATGTTGCAGTAATGGAGTGGGCGCTTCTGCGTCTCTTTCAATTACAAGTTAATGAATCATGTCACATGTTGGTGATGATATTAACTATCACCTTCTACTTTTACCATCACAAGTGCTGTTTCCATAAGTTCCCAGGCATTAAAACAAATTTTGTTAATCATGCTGTTTCTTTAAAACCAGTGTTATTATTATTAAACTAATATGTATTCTTAAACATGGATGAAAATATCGGTATCGACGGAAATATCGAAAGTTTAAAATACGGAAATATCTATGGAAATATCGACAAAATATCGATATCGATAAAAAAATGAAAGAAATAATAGAAATTTATAGAAAAAAATGAAAAATTTTTATAAAACTTCAAGATATGCTTATTTATTAGATACTTTATCAATTTAACTATAAAAATTGAAAAAATATTGAGTGGAAATCATATTTATCATAATTAAGAGATTTATAGTACTCGCTGATAGGAACAAAAATATTATTAATTAAGTAATAAATTATTCATTAATCAGAATAATAATACAAGTACATGATTACTTAAATATAAGTCAATATCACATAGAATTTCTTGGTGGTTGAAAAATTCCACTCTCTTCCTCATGTTCATTTCTAGTTCTGTATTGATAGAATTATTGATCAAAAGACACATCTCCTTGATAATTTTGCATGTAATTGTTAACATGCCAACCATATGGATCTAATATTTCATATGAGTGTCTTTGCTAATAATCATGATATGATTATTTGTTTTGTATAGTATGATGCTATTTTTTTTAGTCAAATTTGTAATTATTACATATTCTATATTAATTGAATTCTTAATTTTGAAAAACCATGACCGGTTATTTGTTTGGTATGGTAGGATGCTATTTTTTTATTCAAAATTGTAATCATTACATATTCTACATTAGTTGAATTCTTAATTTTGAAAAACCATAGCCGGTTATTTGTTTGGAATGGTAGGATGCTATTTTTTTTATTCAAAATTATAATAATTACATATTCTACATTAGTTGAATTCTTAACTTAAAATATATCATCAATAAATAATTATAATTTTAAAAATACTCAAATATTTATAAAAATATATTATATTTTAAAATTTAAACAATCTAAATTTCCATGGAAATTTCAGAAATTTCCACGAAAATTTTGACCAATTTGTGAAGCAATTACCCTGTAAATTTTGACGGAAATATCGTGGAAATATCGGAAATTTTCATGGAAATTATGGAAATTTTGACTAGTTTGTGAAAGAATTACCATGGAAATTTCGATAGAAATATAGAAAATTTCGACGGAAATTATGGAAATTTTGACCCTTTTTTTTGGATGAAATTAATATCCTTATCCCAAAAAAATAAAATTTTGGCGAAATTTCGCTGAAAATTTTAATTTTTTTGTCCTTGCTCTTAAAAGGTTATATTTAATTTAAAATTTATTAAATTTTTAAAAAATATTAAAATTATATTCAATTAAAATTTATACAATGTCTTTTAAAATTTAAAAATATTAAAAAAGTCATTAAATTAAATATTTTTTAAAATTATAAATTTTATTCAATTTTTTAAACAAAATTTTATAAATAAAAAAGTTTGAGGGAATTCATATTTTTTTTCTATAAATTTCATTAGATTTTTTTGAATTTTATACGGAATCTATGAAATTTCATAATAATATATTAATTTATTTAAATATATATATTTTTTTAAATCAATTAAATTTTAAATTTAATGTACATCTGGTAAAACTACTAAAATATATTTATAAATCAGAAGATCAATCATTTTGGTGCAAAGTGCAAACCCTTTATTTACCAATTTATAATAAAAAAAATAAAAATTAATGGACATCTTAAGGACTCTAATCTAAAAACGTGCTCATAAAACACGTACTCCTAGATTTTCTATATATAGATCATATCATTACAATACATTTATTCCACATGTAATACACTAATACAGACCATTTTGTAAATATAGTTTTTTTTTAAATAATATTTTGTAAAATAGATTAAAATTAAGAAAACTTTATTTTTTTAGTGTTTATTTTTTGAGTTTTTCTTTTTGTGGGTTTTACAGATAAAAGAAAAAAAATGGAATTAAATTCCCCTTTTATCAATAATAGTGCACTGCGGGTATAATACATTGGTAGCCACAGAAGACTCCATTGCTATTTACAAGAATATAATACATCACTTTAGGTATGTCGTTGTTGTGTATTATACTACCGACAAATCTACATTCATACATATATGTATATATATACATACCAAAAAAGTATTTTCAAAATATTTAAAAAAAAGGATAAATTCGATCCAGTACCAGAAAAGGTCAGATGCATACTCAGAAAAGCGGAATGTAAAAGATTATATAGCAAAAAGGATTCCCTATTTTGGTGGTTTCCTTGTGATTTTCAACAGAGCCGGTGTATATTTTAGGGCGTTTGGGACTGTGGTTTGCTTGTCCTACTCGTTTGGAAAACGACTTGTTTAAGATTATTATTAGGCAACGGGTATCAACAATGTTGGAAGTTAAACTAATTTTATATGTGAGAGATATAAAGTCCAATGGTTATGTTATTTTTTAACCAAAAAAAAAAGGTTATGTTATTTTAGGTCCCCCGCCCATTTTCTTAAACAGGTAAAATGGATTACACGCAGAAACCAATCACATTTTGCTGATATAAAATGGAAAAGACTTGGACCATATCAAATGTAAAATATTAAATTGTGTGGTCGTATTGGGAGGTCAAATCGATGAGGTTAAGAGTTTCTAGAAAACTGGCGCTGAAAATGAGCTTTGGTAATAAGCTTAGACTGCCAATCAACCCAAGTGGAAATTGTCATTTGTGAAAAGTCACCAAACGACAGCGTAGGCAACTTCCACGGCCTTTTGTATGAAGAAAACTTAAAAGTTAAGATATGATCAATTCCAAGAAATATCATCCTCAATCATTGGTTATTTGATTCTGCTCTCGCCGAAAGTGTGACAAAACTGGCTCATATAAACAATTATGCTCTCACCGAAAGTGTGCCAAAACTGGCTGATCCAGTTTATATGCGTAGAGGCTTGGTTCGATCTTGAAAGGTCATTATTGCTCCACCACTTTAACATGGATTTTTGGTAGTTTTTACTATTGTGGCCCACCACCATTCAATTCATTGCAAGATTCATCTCTTGCATATACATAGCTCCGATCTGGTACTATTTGTACAGGAGAAGTAATTTATATAGCTTTGAAGATTTTTAAATTTAACCAATGTGACTTTTTATTTGCACACCTCTAACAGTAAGTCTATTAGAGCAAACTGCGATGAAAACCGAGATGCAAAAACTGAAAATTTTGAGAGCTAATTGTGATCACAATTTTTTATATGCCTATTAGAGTAAAATTAACAAAAAAAAATTTAATCAATATAGTTTACACTTATGGTACATATTACCGTAATGTGCTTGGTGAGGTGTTGGACTTTTTGGGAATTAGTTTTGCTTTAAGAGCGTCAAGTTTGGGTTAGCCTTGAGAAATTAGAAGCATGTTTTAACCAATTATGCATGTTAGGTTTTCAATTTCTTGGCATAAAGCATTCATTACCATGGAACATGGGGTAGTCTAAAGGTTCGGCTGTACAGAAATGGTGCAAACATTCACATCCCAAATAACCAAAAGGCAACAGCAAACAGCAGTATATCACAGCAGCTGAGACAACACACTAGGATCCTTTACATGGGGAAAAAGAAAAAAAAAAGATACGAAAGAGATACTCTAGTTTCCTCTGCGTAAAGAACCCGACGTCAATGAAAAACCAAAAAAAGAAGAAAGAAAATTTGAGGATGGGGAGTTGTATCGGTCTGATCAGGTTATGCAACAGTAACTCCCGCAAGAGGAGGCGGTCGCCTTTCAGCTTCGTTACTTTCTGGCATCTGCTCAATTATAACATTTATTTTTGCTCCTGTTTTGGTAGTTGGCACTGCCGGGTTCACATAGCTTCTTAGTCTCTGGATGTCTTTCATTTTGAGGGGTTTCTGTATGAACTCTTGGGCACCATCCGTGAGACACCTGAGGATAGTATTAAGACAATTGAATACATAAGAATTGCATGGTATATCTAATTAAGACATCCAGCCAATCTGCAAATGCATGCCAACGCCACTGAACTTAGCATCAGACAAGGAATAGTACACCTCTACAAGGTTTACAAATATATATCCGCAGGTTTCAATAAATTCATAAAATAAGCTATTTGAGGCTGTTCATTGTTCAGTAAAAATTATCAAATTTGGAGTACAATGAATCTTTAAGGGTCAGCTCCATGCAAATTTCCAGATTAGTAATTCCATCTTGTTAACTAGTCTTGGGACAAAAGATATCTCGGTCGCACCTTATTTAATGAAGGCATAATTTGCTTTACTGTGACCTTTTTCCATCTTAATCAAGCAACCAAAGAAAGCTAATTAAACAGAACAGAACGGTCAAGACAGAATCTACAACTTATTCCAGATTAAATAATGACTATCCTGAACACCATATGGTTATTCAACAAAAGCTAATAAAGAGACAGATTTCCAAAAGTTAATGCAAGAAATGGATTATAATGGAAGGAAAATACCTGCTGATTCTTGATGCATTATATTCGGATGACATTATAACCACGGGAATGGATTTTATGCGGCTGTCCTCCTAGTAATCAAGAAAATGACGTAGAATTTTACAATGAGCTTTAGAAAATGCAATCCATTTGCAAAATGTATATCTATCAATCGAAAAGAAAGAAAAATCAAACAAAAACTAGCATATCTATCTATTGAAAAGAAAGCAAAATCAAACAAAAACTAGCAGTCAAATGTGTCGGTGGAGTACTTATTTCACAGATTTACTACATGAAATCTAATGGAAAATAAGCGTGCCTTTGTTAAAATAGTCCTTAAATTATTATTATAAAATGTAAACAGTTATCGTCATCTGTTCCGATCGAAATGGATAATAAAAGCCTGCACAGGTCCTATTTACCTTTATAGTCACAAGAAGATCATGGCCATTCATCCCAGGCATACAATAGTCCGTGAGAATCATGTTAATATTTTGGTCCTGCATAAGTAATCATCAAACGATTAATCTTGAGTGTCACGTAGATTATAATTTAGGAGTTATAATTTTTCACCTATAAAATTTTTCAGATATAAATTAAAGCAGATTTGTAATTATTACTTAATTGAAAAACGATTTAAAAATAGAGTATAAATGGTTATGCAAAGAAAACAGCCTCACAGTTCTCAGTGTAAAATAATTTTAGTTATGTTGTTCATAAATAAAGTAATATTATCTATAAATAAAATAATATTACTAGTTTATGAAGTATCATTATCAAAATTTATAATAAAATAATATTATTTATAAATAAAATAATAAATTTTTAATAAAATAATATTAATATATTATTATATTTATAAAATATTAGTTTATTTATGTATAAAATTAAGTTGGAGATACAATTATTTTCCATAGTTATACTGTATAGATGAACCCGGTCTCAACGCATGAATCTTGTCAAGCTGACAAGAATGGAATACAATCTAGCTACCAGAAATGACAGATGTAATGTTTTTCCAATACTATTCCTCATTTCAAGGAACATTAATAACCACAGAAATAGTCAACCTAGGCTAGACCAAAAAAGCGGTTTGAAGTTTCAAAAACTTATATATTTATCCAAAAAAAGCAGCAAGGAGCTTTGAAGAGCACTTGTGCTCCAATGTGTATAGTATATGATTTAAAGAAAAAGAGCTTCCATTAAACTGTTTTGAATATATAGCAACAATATATTTTCCAACGGGATTTACCAAATATATATATATATATATATTTTCCAACGGGTTTTCTTCATTTATATGCAAAACACACAAACTTCCCAAAAAGCAAAGGTTATTAAATAAGAAAAAGAGAGTAAACGCTTTTCTACAGGATGAGGAATTTCACGGAGCACATCTTTGATCAAACGGTACAGAGGTGCAAATAAGTATTGCCACCCCTACAATCAGAGCGGTGCAATCATGCAAATTAAAGATACATTAATGTAAACTATGTTAATCAACTGAGAACCAAAAGAACTTACATTTACACTAGAATGTTCAACGTTTTCTTCGTTTAATCCAAGAACCTCCATTGCTTTCTCTCCGCTTTCAACAGCAGTAACTACAAGAAATTAGATGCTTATTAAGCATTCTTTTTAAATACCTCTATTAAAAAACCATCATAATTGAACAATCAAATGTTAGAAATTTGGATTCGAGGCTCAAAATCTATTAAAAAAAAAAAAACCTTTAGAAATCCTGTTTGTTAGTATTATACTATAAAACTGCAACCGACCGAAAGAACCATTTTTTGTCTTATTATTGGACAAGCCAACGAGATGATCGATCTCCTGTATGTTAAACATGAGAATGAAATCTAGGAAAATATAAATGCAGACACACCGTTTGGTTTCCTTTTTTCTGAATGAACAATTTTTTAAATTAAAAAGTATTTTAGAAATTAAAAAAAAAACGATAAGGAAGGAAAACAAAATCCATTTTCCCATTAAAAAAAAAAAAAAAAAAAAGAAAACCTCGAGAGTCAAGACTCACACTCCACAATTCATATTCACGCACACGCAATTCGAACAGATTAAAAGAGAAGTCACTTAACACAACAGCAATAGAATATACAAAACAAGTGAAACCCATCGTGGTAACTAATTTTAATTATACCAGCTGGAAAAATAGAAAAAATATCTACAGGCATTAAAACCTTTGAAGAATGATATTTGAAGGAGCTTGTGAACAATTTTTCGGTCAAGCCAGCAGTCATCAACGACGAGTATGTGAATGGAGGAGACATTGTGATCAGGAGGAGCAGAGAGGTCAGCCATCAGTGGATTGGTCGGCAACTGGGTGAGCTCAAAGATTTGAAAAAGGTGGCGAATGAAAGAAATAGCGCAGAGCAAGGGAGGGGATTTGTAATGTAAAAGAGAAGAAGTGCTCGAGGGTTAACGGGTGGTGAAGGAAGGAGTAGGGGGAAGATGCGAGGGAGTTAAGGCTACAGTGGAAGGGGTGAGGGACCCACAGAGAGCATTGTGTCCTGGGTTTTGGTGCAGGGACTGGGTCTGGGACTTACTGGGAGGGCTTTGGAATTGGTGGGGATTGAGGAGATGAGGGAGAAAAGGGGGGTGTATTTTGGATGAAAAAGTGTTTAATAAAGCGACAAGTCTTTAGATTACGTTGTCGGGAATCTTGCTTTGGACTACTCTCTCTGTGCCTGTGGCGTCTCAAATCTCAATGACTCAGAGAGAGTGAATTCAACCTCTATCTTCAATTTCATATCCTACTTTAACAATTTTCACCAAAAAAGAAAATCCTACTTTAACAAACTTTTCCATGTTTTTCTTTTAATTGCAATGATTTCTTCTTGTTAAATTATTTCTTCTTGTATAATTATTTCCTCTTGTTTCTTCCCGTTGCTTGTTTGGACTTATTTTGTTGTTATATGCGTCTAAGAAGTCTAGAAAACTGCTGCTTCTACCAAATAAACAATAATTTTATCTCACTAATAAAAAAAATTCCTTTTATTGTTTTATTTTTTCCTCTTTCCATTTTTCTTATTAAATGCGAACTTCAACGGACAAAAAAAAAAAACTTACAGTATATTAGTTGAATAATGAAAATTAATAAATTTACCATCAAAATATCTTTGAAGAGAGTCGACCAGAGACCACATTGTTTCGGTGCAAGTTTAAATATCATGAATTTGAATCTAGAAACAATTGTGGTTTGTGTATATTAAATCTTTATAAAAATATAAATAAAAAAATCGTAACAAAATATATGACACATACTATGAACACGTGCTTCCGGAGGCGTTTACACCAAAAAAAATAAAAGTTTGCTTTCGGAGGTAAATCCAAATGGAAGAGCAAACCAGCACATTTTTATTTTTTATTTTTTATTTTTATTTTTTATGAATAGAGCAAACCAGCACATGGTATACTCTTTTTATAAATGTCTTGATGTTTGTAGCATTAGGGTTCAAATTGGTTTAAGAATTGCAAAAATCTAATTTGCATCCTTGGCCTGCTTGATGGATTGTTGTGTTCAGTTCATATATATTAACATTTTGAGATAAATAAGGAGTTCTTAATTTATGTTTTTAAAGAATTACAAATTTGGAAAAAATATAAAATAAATATTTATTGATAAATACTTTACATCTATATTTAATAAATTTAAGAAATTGGTTCACTTAAAAAAAAAAAAATCCAAGTGGGTTTTAATGTTTAATTTTTTTATTCAACATAAGACATTATATTTATTTGTGAGTAAAATGTTTATAAATTTACATGAAACAAACAGATATTTGTCTTTTGAATTATAGTATTAGAAAGTAAATCAAACATACATTATACCTCTTAATTGGTGCACTTAAAAAAAATAAAATCCATGTGGGTTTTAATGTTTTATTTATTTTATTCAGAATTAGATATTTTATTTATTTACCAGTAAATATGTTTATAACATTTACAGTGAAACAAACTTATATTTGATTTTTTTTTGGAATAGTATTGATAACAATAAAAAGTAAATCAAACAAATATTATACCTCTTTATAGGTGTGTTTGGAATTTATAGCATTAAAAAGTAAAATAAACATATAACTAAAAGAAAAAGAGAAAAAATTAGCGAGTCAACATTAGAAAAACAAGAAAAAAGAAATCCAGTTCGTCCCTAATCGCCAGTCCAGTAAAGTAACATCTACACCCCGCACTCGGAAGCTCTCAGCCGCCACCTCCCTCGTCGGCCATCAGACGACCATACTTTCTCTTCCTTATCCACTCCGGCTTCTTATCTCTATCTCAGCATCGATTACCTCGAACCGTCGTTCCTCGCAATTTTGTATATAAATTTTAGGGTTTAAATCCGTTTCTTTTGTGAAATGCGTATGTTTTTTAGATCGGTTTGGCGGGAATAGAGCGGGCTTTCCCTCTCGGCAACCCCTAGTCCATGGCATATTCGCCCCTTTGATCATTTTTATTTGTATTTGGCAGGGGTATTTTTTTCAGTTGGCATATTTTTTAAGCACAGAAATGGCTTCAAGTTTCGCTTCTAAGTGTAGTCTAGGTACGGTTAAGTTCCTTCTAATCATTTTTGGTTTGCTTTCTCTCTGGCCGTATATTTTGTATTTGACGGATTTACTTTTGTTTGTCAATAATGGTAATTCTTTTTAGCATGCTATGTTAAAGTAAATGATTCATTCACTATGAGTTGTGATGGCTGATTCTTGCATTATAGTTTATGCAAATTTGCTTGGTGCGTGCGCGTCACATTAGAATTTTGGACTAGCTTGGAAGACAGTGAAGATGACGGAGAAAGCTTTTTGAAAATGCCTTCTTTGATGGACTCCATCTGAACGTTGAAACCAGTGTTGGGCATTTGTATTCATATATTAAACCAAACAAGTTTTCACTATTTCTTGGGTTTGTTAGAGTTTTTGAATTATATACGAAACATGTTTTTGAACTTTAGAAGCATCAACATCAGAATTTGCTTTTATTTTTTGGATTCCATGGAAACTGGTTTTGAAATGCAGGCTAATCTTTAGCCATTTTCTTATGGTCTATGCTTGGGAAGTTTGGATTAAAAAGAATGTTTTGGAATTTTAATGGGCTGCACTGAATTAATTATCCTGGTTTCCATATAAATACCACAACTTCAGCTCCTTATGTGGTCATATTCTCAAAACTTAACTTCCTGCATTTTATTCATGTGTTGAAACAAAACCAGTGGGCCGTTCACTGTTGGGGGGACTTGGCAACAACTTTTCTGGCTTGCTAAGCACATCACTGGAGACAGCATGCAACAATTTCTTGTCTCAGGTTAGTGGGTTTGTCACTTTGTCTTAAATGTTTCGTTTCAAAGGACACCTTTGATTATTCAACATATCCATTTGATTTCTGGGTGGGGTGTTCTGGGCTTGTGTTGGAGCAGGGCTTTTGTTCAGATCCAGCTATTTATTTTAAAATGGTGACTTACTGTATTCTTGCTGATATTGATGGTTGAAAAGAGCCATCTTTTTTTTTTCTTTCATGGTTTCTGTCTGTGTTAAGTTTTTTTTATTGGTTTTCCTGCTATGCAAGTCTATATTTGATGTTCTTTTTACTTATTTTCTCTAGTAAGTTTTTCTTTCGACCTGCTATCTGAGTAAAGTTTTAGGCAAGGCAGATAATTTGTAAGGTAGATTTGCTTATTAATTCTGTATGCATGTAAACCCATCATATCGTGCTCTGCTATGAATCAAGATTTGCATTAGCGAGTTCTCTTGAAAGTTGAAAGGTGGAGGTCATTAGGACTAGATTGCTTTCGCTAAAGATGCCAAAGTGCAACTCTTGAGCTTTGTGCAGTAACCAAATTATCTTGGAAAATTTTAAAAATGAGGTGATCGATGTCCCTAGTCCATTTTCCTAAACACAACATGTTGTAACTTTGTTATTTTCCTTTATCGATTTGGACTTGGTTTATTAATTCTTGAAATTCTACAGCAGCAAAGGACTTTTATTCAGATGAGAACTGTTCTCAAGGTTGTGGACAACTCTGGAGCAAAGAAGGTAATGTGCATACAGGCTTTAAAGGGGAAGAAGGGAGCAAGATTGGGAGACACCATAATTGCATCGGTGAAGGAAGCATATCCCAATGGAAAAGTGAAGAAAGGAAAGGTTGTGTATGGTGTAGTTGTTCGTGCTGCCATGCAAAAGGGCCGCTGTGATGGGAGTGAGGTAAAGTTTGATGACAATGCTGTGGTACTCGTTGACAAGCAAGGCCAGCCAATAGGGACTAGAGTTTTTGGGCCAGTCCCTCATGAGTTGAGGCAGAAAAAGCATGTTAAGATTCTTAGTTTGGCGGGGCATATTGCCTAATGCACTAGGAAACACATTGGAATGCCATATGCACACTGAAAATACTGCGTTTTCATCCCACCAACATCCAAGTGGCTCCATATATCAATTGGGAAATGTAATACTCAGAATTTCTTCTTTCTCGTTTCAATTGATGTGTAGTTTTTGATCCAGTAATAATTGATTGTGAAGGGTTTCTTTAGACACCCAGATCCATTTTTGCACCCAGGATGAAGAGACTTTTGGCCCACTTTGTATAGGGCTACAAGAATTATGGGCATTAGGCAGTTGAGTGCCAAGGTTGAGTATTGGATTTTGAAGGATTATGAATCTGTTATAATGCTAAACTACTGTGATTAACAAGACAATGATTATTTTAGTTTTCAAAAAAAAAAAAAGGTGAAAAAGAAAAAGAAAAAGCATCTTAATCAAGTATAAATAGAGAAGCAGCCCCATTTTCCTTTTAAATTCCAAACGCATACATAATCATTGTGGCCGAGGTTTTTGGGGGAAAAAAAAATGGGAGAAATAACTTTATTCTTCCTGACATCTTTTAACGTTATTATGAATTTAATTTAGTAGTGGTTAGATTTTAAAAAAGTTTAAAGTATTTAATTTAAAGTTATGTACAATTCAATAAGTATTTAATTTATATTTTAATAAATTTTATAAAAGTCTATTAAAATTTAATTGTATTTAATTAAAATTTTATATAAATTTTTTAATTTCTGAAAATATATAAAAAATTATTTACTTTAATAAATTTTAAAAAATAGTAGATTTTAATAGATTTTATTGGATTTTAAAAAAAATTATGAATAAAAAAATTTGATTAAAATTTAATTTATTTTTTATAAATTTAATTGAATTCTTACAAATTTTTTACACCATCTATAAAATTATATAAAAATATATAAATTTTTTAAAAATCTATAATTCTATTTAAATTTATTAAATTATGAATTAAATGAATCAGACAAAACTGACTTTATACGTATAAATTTATTATTTTTATTATAAATTTAACAATTATTTTCTTAACTAATTAAATTTTTTTTCCCACACTCGATAGGTCCGCAGGTTTTTCATAATATATATATATATATATTTTTTTTCATAGGTAGGTCTAATAAAAGACGAGACATTTTACAGCGAAAATTAAAACCAAATCTCCACAACTACAATAAAATATTGAAACATTTTTGGGGTTTTGTTTTGGACTTTTCTAATTCAGTCCAACAAATGATATGAGGAAGGTACACCGCCTCAAATCAATCCAATTTTCCAGAACCTTCCAGTCTTTTAAATATATCCCTAAAGCACACACGGGACGGCAACAGTGAGATTTTGTCACTTCGAAATCTGAAGACGTCGTGGAAAAAAGTAGGAAACCACATTCTAATTCTATAAGCTGAGAGAAAAAAAATGTTCAAGAAGGCAGTGGAGGCAAAGTCACACCAGAGGCTATCAGGTGCTGACAGGAAGAAGCTGAAGAGGAGCATCAAGGACAAGTTCCCCAGAGCTTCTGATACCGACATCGATTCCTTGCTCCCTCCCAAGGTCCCGTCTTTTATCTTCACCAACTCTTTCGATTCCTTTGTTTCTACTTTTGGCCTCTCTTTTAATATCAATTTAGATGTTTTGATTTAATTTGATCGATAGCATGGAGATTTAATGCGAGGCTCACCCAATCAATAGGAATCGTGTGTGTGTATGTATGTATATATATATATGTATGTATGTATTAAAGTACTACGTATATTGGATTTTTGCCATTCCATTCCTTTCCTTTCGAATTGAGATTTTGTTTTTATTCTTTGTTTGATAATCTGATGTTAAACAAATTAAAACATAGGCCAAAGCACGGAGGTGTTCTGATTTTCCTTTATGAAAGTTTTGCTATTTTTGGATTGTCCTAGGTATTTATTACTGATATCGTTGCTCAACTTAAATGGAATTGATATTTTAGGTGGAGATAACAGTTGCAAAGCTTCAAAACCGAGTTCATGTATATGGTGTAGAAGGAGGATTCCCTATGTTTTTTGATGTTGATGGCCGAGGCAATGAAATATTCCCCACAGGTATGTCATTCTCTATTCGTTATTTCATTTATTTTCTCCTAAGACGTAATTTCTTCCATGATCAGTTCTACCTCCGTTTGAGTGGTCAAGGAGCTGAAATTTTTGGTATAAAGACTGGAGAGAAAATTTAAGTTGATTTTTATGGTAGCTAGTTTATAGGTAGTATAAAGGAATGGAAGAAACTTATAACTATAGTCCTTAATAATTGCCTTTTAAACCGGATTAGTGGAAACTTAAAACACCTTTTAAACCGGACTAGTGGAAACTCAAAACATAAGCCATTACTAAAAACATCCTTCCTTTGGCATGTGAATGATTCAGAAAACATCCTTCCTTTAGCATGTGAATAATTTTACATTTTATAGTGGATTGCCATTTACTGATTCTGTATTTTTTTTTTCCTTGCAGTTTATGCTCTCTGGAAGGTTCCCGATATCTTGCCTTATTTCTTACTGAAAGGGGGTGAGGTCTCTCGATATGTCATTGGAGGTGCAGATCTGATGTTTCCTGGTATCAGCGTACCTGCTGAAGGTCTACCTTCATTTTTAGCTGGTGAATTATGGGCAGTAAAAGTCCCAGGAAATCCAGCACCAATTGCAGTAAGTTTGTTTGCGTTCGGCACCAAGATAACTGATTATCAAGTTATATATGTAATCTTGTTGATATATGCTCCTTTTTTTTTTTTTTTGTCATGATTTATATGAAGGTTGGGAGTACCACTATGAGCAGCACTGAAGCATTAAAAGCTGGTTTGCGGGGAAAAGCTTTAAAAATTGCTCACTATTATGGTGATGTGCTTTGGTAAGTATTGGTAAAAAATTACCTAATGACTTATTATAATTTGAAAAAACTATAAACATTACTATTTTGTGGCATGTCTTTGCAGGGAATCAGTTGAGGGCCACTATGTTCCAAATGCAGGGTTTTTTGAAGATGCTGTATTTGAGGACCCTGCCTTGTCGGCGTGTCNTCTTGTTGATATATGCTCCTTTTTTTTTTTTTGTCATGATTTATATGAAGGTTGGGAGTACCACTATGAGCAGCACTGAAGCATTAAAAGCTGGTTTGCGGGGAAAAGCTTTAAAAATTGCTCACTATTATGGTGATGTGCTTTGGTAAGTATTGGTAAAAAATTACCTAATGACTTATTATAATTTGAAAAAACTATAAACATTACTATTTTGTGGCATGTCTTTGCAGGGAATCAGTTGAGGGCCACTATGTTCCAAATGCAGGGTTTTTTGAAGATGCTGTATTTGAGGACCCTGCCTTGTCGGCGTGTCAGACTTCAGATTCATGTAATGATGCCAATGATACTTCACATAATCAAGATGTCATTAATGACAAAGAAGTTGGGGAATCTGTTGATGGAGCTGATGATCATTCTGTAGTTAAATCTGCTTCAATGACCCAGATTGATGCTGGTAATTATACTGCTGAAGAGATCACTTCAAGTGTGGCTGATTTGAAGGTGGCAGATAACGCTGTTGCTGACGAGTCTAATGCTGAGGGTCAACAGCCTTTGTCCATCGAGGATGTGGACATGCTTTTGGACAAATGCCTTTTGCAGGCATTGCATACAACTGTTAAAGAAAAAGATCTTCCCATGCCAGGAAGCACATTATGGTAATAGAATATATTATGGATTTGGAATAGTGTAATTTTCATAAATGCTCTCTCTCTCTCAAATTGACCAGATTTTAGGTTTCTATAATTTTTTATAGTCCCAAGATAGATGGGGATGATATTAAAAAAAAAAAGAAAAAAAGATGAATAAAACAAGAGGTAGATAAATGGTTAGTAAATTTTTCCAATATTTTCTGATGTCGATTCTCCTAATTATCTAATTAGTAATAATTGCTGTTTTTTTGCTTTGTGATGTTGTAGGGCAAATCATGTACTACCTTGTAGGCCTTCAGGCACAACACTTGACATCAAGAAGTCATCGTACAAGAAATTGTCAAAGTGGTTACAAGCTAAAGCTTCTGCTGGATTGGTGTGTCTCGAGCCCTTTAGTTTACTACTAGAAGCAGAGTATTTGAAATCTATAATTTTATCAGCTTTATAAGTATTTTAAGAAATTAAATAATAAAACCCTTTACTGTCATATGAATGCATTATGCTCGTTCTTTTTTAATAATAATCAACATTTTCTTATTTTTTTTTAATTCAATAAATGTACAGATCACAGTGAAGGAAGATAAATACAAAAAGGAAGTTGTTTTATTTTCTATTAACCGCAGTCATCCAGATTACTCATCCTTCAAGCCAGAGAAAAGACGGGTGGAAAGTGAGCAAACCAGTGATCTTGGTGCCACTGAAAGTCGGTCAAATAAAGTGCTTGAATTGGCAGAAATCTACAAACCAAGCGTGCATGTGAATCCCATATTTTCTGCAGTAGGAGCTGATACAGGAAAACTTTACAGTGCTTCAGATGCCACTGATATTGTCTTTAAATATGTTGAGAAAGAAAACCTTGTCAAGCCTACAAACAAGTCTATTGCGGTTTTGGATGCAACATTATGTGATGCACTCTTCAAGGGAGCCATCAAGAAAGGGACAACATACCCTACAGAAATTCATAAGAAAGATATAGGATCAACATTCATAAACCGGATGCAAGCTCATCATGTTGTAACAAGGGGAAGCGAGTCAGTTGTTCGTAAAGGTGGTCTTAAAACATTACAGATAATGACAGAACGAAGGCAAGGTAACAAGAAGGTGACAAAACTCTCCGGGATGGAAACCTTTTTGGTGGATGCTGAAGCTTTGGCTTCAGAATTGCAGAAGAAGTTTGCTTGTAGCACATCTGTGGGAGAACTACCAGGTATGTTGTCCCATAGTTGAGGTTGCCAGCCTTACCGTGCCTCCACATAATTTGGTAGTTTATCTTTTACATGTTTTCTGTATGGATTCTTGTCTAGGAGGGATAGAATCCTGTTTCAAGAAGTCTGATAGGAAAAAGGACGGCTATGCTCTTTTATTTTAATTTTAAAATGTTTCTCATTCTCAATAGTTTTCTGCTTTATTCATTAAACAGAGAATCTTCTCTGAATTCTTTAGTTTCGAACAATGGTGTAATTGGAAATTTTTTTTTTTGGACAAGTTTTTTGATAAATGTGTTTGATTTTATTGTTTGATCCTATTCAAGGTCCTTCCTGTTTAGAACCTTGCACCAGGTTAACCTAAAAAGTGCGGGTGCAATTGGGAGTGAAAGAGATTTGGGTTATTACGATGGTCTTTTTCACTATTTGTTGAAATTTATGAATCTCCTTTTTAGTGTGGCAGATATGAATGGGTTTATTATGTTGCCTTTGCAGGTAAGAAAGGTCAAGAGGTTCTAGTTCAAGGTGGTGTAATTGATGACCTGGCAAAACATATGATTGAGCAATACGGGATCCCGAAAAGATACATTGAAGTTCTTGATAAAACCAGAAAACGAGAGTTCGGATAGTTTTCATTTTCTCTGCCTTCCAGATGAAGTTGAGGTAAGTGGTGGTTTGCTCTTGTTTTCTGTTGTGTATATTGGAACTTTGTTGAATTAATCAAACATGAATATTGTTGTTATTGTTATGATTATTCTGTTACAGAAATGAATTGGTCATTGTATTTATATCAGGTAAAGTAATTGAAGACCATTTTCATGATCAGAGGTGTGATTGGCATATGGCAAACTACACATTTTGGTTTCAAGAGTGTTGCAAGTTTCAGAAGGTGCGTGGAGTTGCGAGGTAGTATCCAAATATGAGTAGCTGAAGAGGCTTCGATCATTTTATTGAAGAAATTAGAATTCCTATTTTGTGGAAGGTGTACAAAGTCTCATTTATACACAAATTACGCTGCATCAGTTTTACCATGCTTTATTTTTTGGTGAGGCATGTTTTATTTATATTATTTCTAGTGTAACGTTCCAGCAGATAAATCATCTCTTCGTTTGTAAAATGTTTTTCTCCTACTTGCTTTTTTAATCTATGCAATTTTATAAACCATTCAACTAATACTGATACCGTAATATATAAACCATTCAACTAATAAAAACTGATTATTTTATATGAAAGCTCGCTTCCAAAAGCTAGAAGCTAGTTCTTGTCTCCACACACAAAGGAAAGCTTCTATGAATATGATTATATATGGTCTGGGCAAACGGCGTAGTAATTCTAGTACGTTGGCATCATTGATGGAGTTCAAGGATGGGATGGACAGAGCATTATGTAACATCACAATGGTTTGTGCTTCCCCAATTCTGCCACTGAAGCTTTTGGTCCTTGAAGCTAGTAGGCAAGGAAGAACTTCCATTTGCCAATTTCTTTAAAAAAATTAAAAGTTTAAATGGTTTCTTTATAAATGAGCAAGGCTTTGAAAAACTCACGGATTTGGATAGTATCCATGATTCAAATTTTGATTGGGAGGTCTACCAACGAAACTTAATATGTTTATTTTATGACATACCTTCACTCATTTTGTAATAATTGTCTATAAGATTGGATTATACGATTCTACGAGCAACAATAGGTTAGTAGTTAATTACCTCATGGAAGATGAATTCGGGAAACAACCAATTAAAAAACGACAATTTTGAGCGAGTATATAGATTGGCCTTCCTTTACCAACAAAAAAAGTTATAGAGATTGGCCTTTGAATGTCTTCAATACTTATGTATCTTTTTTAAAGAAAATTATTCTTACGTACTTCCATAATCAACACTTGGAGGATACTTTATACGTTGACGCTTAATGAATTATGTATATGTATATATTTATATATATTGTAAGAGAAACTAGATGAAAAAAATCTTGGTGTTTTTCTTGCGCACCATAACTGTAATTTTCTGCTGCATTTCCCTCTATATGCAAAATATTTATTATATAAAATTATTCAGCAGAAAATTAGGAATCAATTTGGTTTTTCGTATTATATATATATAGTAAAGTCTGTGAATAATTGAATAAATTCTTGTTCAGTACATGTGTAATCTGCTATCCTTCTTGCTGCGATTAATATATAACTAGCTAGGGAGTATTTTGAGGGAAAAAGAACTACGGAAATTCGTCAAATATGTCTTAACTTTTCACTTGGTATATATTTTTTATTTCTCCAATTAGAATACAAATTGAATTTCTCTTTTTTTTTTTTGGGTAAAGGAAATATATTAAATATCAGTTTGGCGTTGATATTAATTAATTAATTGATAAGCCATATTGTTATTATAATATGAGTATTATATAATAATTTGGAAATATATGTAAACCACATCCAATATGTATATGTAAAAGAGACAAAAAAATAACATTTTCACCATGGATTTTTGGTAACAAAAAGGTAAAATGATTTGTGGGAAATGTAATTAGCTTCAATCAGCTCACTTGTTGAGAAAACATATCCCATGGGGCAGATGATGAGAATAGGAATATTAGAAACATTATGAGGCCAAGGAGGCCACTTTTTTTTCCTTTTTTCTAAAACTAACGTCTAACGAAATTGATCTAACACAATGTCTTAAGCAAACGCCTTCTCAAGCGATCTGTGTTCGTTGATATATAAAAGGCTCTCTCTCTTTATATTATAATATATTACATTTAGTCAAATTATATAAACATGAGAATTCTCTTTGTTAAAAGTCACATTAATATTTGATTGTTTGATTAAAAAAATTTATTTTTGAATTATATATGCTTGATAAACTACCCATTACAAGAAGAACAAAGCGAAAAAAGGGAGTGATTGAGTGTTTAATTGTTAATTTCAAATATGACATTTTGCAGTCTTGGTAAGATTTAGACACCCCATCAAGAGGAGTTTCATGACAGACACCTTAGTAGCCCAAAATAATAATAATAAAAAGTGGTCCCTCGCATGCTTGGGCGGCCTTATTAATTAGTTATCTTCGATACGATCTATATTGAGTACGATTTTTTATATTCTGCAAGATTGCAACTCTTGGCGCATATATTAATATTTAAAAAATTATTCAGAATTTTTATATCTAAATTATCTGCAGTAAAGTTTTTTTTACAAATCTATTCAAAAAATTTCTGTCACACTCTAATAAGATGCAATTTACTTTTTAAAGTCAGATTCTTTGATCCCATTATTATGCCTCTTGAATTCTATGTAATTGTCTTGTACTTTATAATTTCATAGAATCTAATGACTTTAAAGTACAGATTTCACTTTTAAAAAATAGAGTGCATCTTATTTGAGTCTAATTCATATATCGATTAAATAATGCTAGCTAGAGCTATCAAATGATGTCAACCAATAATATTTTTTTAACATATTGCATTGATAAATATTTTATTGTTTGTAGCAAGATTGTTAAAAGAAAAAAAAATATAATATTATTGAATGAATTTAGGAGATAATTCTTATTTATTACCTTAGATACTCTAATTAGGGTGAGCGCCAATTTGGTTTAGACAGTTTTTGGAAAAATTTCAGATCAAACGACTATCAATGGTTTAGATAAGTTATAAATTAAACTAAACTGTTAGAGCTATTTAAACCAAACCAAATTATTCACAAACAATTTGAATTAGCAGTTTATACCTTATCCCACTTTTGAATTATGCTTCAATTGTTTACGGTTTAGGCCTAATTAAATACATTTGCAAATAATTTTTTTTTTGTAATTCAAAATTATTTTTTTAAATAAGATTGGTATATAAAAATTAGTTAAGTCGAGGATAGAATCAAATCATTGATAGATTTAAAGTTTGGAAAAAATTAAAAAAAAATGTGTTAAATTGTTATTTGTTAATTGAAAATTAATTTTTAAATAAAATTATTATTAAATAATATATAAATATATATTAAAATATTGAAATACATAGGCAATTTAGGTGAGTTCCAATTGCTCAAATTACAAACTGAACTCTAGACTGTATGACAAAATTACAAATTAAATTAAACTGTTTAATGTTTAAAAATTAAACCGAATAAAAAATAATATTTTTATTCGATTTAGCAGTTCAGTTCGGTTTATATCCCTCCTAACTCTAATCATTCTATTCTAAACCCTTTTCTTCTTTTGTGTATTAATGAAATTCCATTGCAAACAGACTCTTTCTTAGCCTAGTGAGTTTGTGGGATTTGAACTCTTTTTCTATTTCTTTTCTTACGTACCTAGCTGGTGTAATTAGTCTCAAAGTAAATCCCAGAGTGCATTACGAGTGAAAGAGATGTTAAACTTACTCTCAGATGTAGGTGGTCTTCCATCAATTCAAATAAATAAATACATACATACATACATACATACATACATACATACATACATACATACATACATACATACATAAAGCTTGTGGAATCTTGCTTCGATGTAAAATTTTAATTTTCAATTTTGGATCCAGTTTCCTTAAAAAAAATAAAAATCACAATCATCAAGTTATTGGAATTTCAATTCATAATTGACCAAGCATCTAAATTTATTACAAGGAGAAAATAGTTAAAAGGAAGACAGCTAAGTATAGCAACATAAGACCCAATTGATCCTTACTTGGATTCCATGAAATCCCTCATTTCCTCGATCAACAGGGTTGACTCTTTGATCTCCGGAAAAACATAGAATCCATGAACTGCAATCGGATACTCGATCAATTTCACTTCCTTTCCTTGTTTCTTCAACCACTCGCTGTACCTCTTTTGCCAGTCTTGCAATGGATCGAATCCTCCGACGATCACTATTGTCGCCGGAAACCTTTTCAAACCTGAAATATCCACCGAATTCGGTCCGAATACATTCGCTGCCGGATGGTTTCGGTTCGAACCTTCTGGAAGAAAAGCCTTCCACATCCAGTCCGTGCGGTCCAGATTGATCAACGAGGTTGCATCAGCAAATCTGGTTTCCGATTCGCTCCGTTCTTCAGCGCCGAAAAACGGCTGTATCCCCAAAAGCCCGACGATGTCCAGCCGGTCGAACTCGTGCTCCGCAGCCATTACAGCGACGTGGTGAGCCAAGTTCCCGCCGGCACTGTCTCCGCCGACGAAGCACCGTTTCAAATTGGCGCGTTCAGGAAGACGACCTTTGAAACCGTCGCTGTCGATGAATTTCAACACATCGAATCCGTCGTCGTATTGACTCGGATAGCGATGCTCCGGAGCGAGACGGTAGTTGACGGAGACGATAACGGCGGGAAGTTCACGAGCCAGTCGCTGGCAAAACTGGTCGTGATGTTTGGAATTGGCGGACATCAACACGAAGCCGCCGCCGTGGAAGTAGACGATGACGGGGAGGCTGGGAATGGAGGGTTGGTGATCATCAAGTGGGGCGTAGAGGCGGAACCAGAGGTTGCGGGTTTTGTCGACGATGATATCGGAGCTTCGGAGGCCTTTGACTGGTTTCTTTAAGGGATAGGCTTTCAAGTCCGCGAGATTAATGAGAGTCCGGTTCATGGTACCATCAGAGCGGCAACACACGTTCATTAAGAAGCCGAAGGCGGAGTTCAAAAGCCTCACTGTCCAAGGGAGGTCCGGCGATGTGCGACGCATTTTGGGTTTCTTGCTCTCTCAAGTCTCTCGACTCAACGAATATCAGAGCCAGCTACCTAGCTTTTACCAATTATAAATTATTATTTGTTTTTGTTTTTGCAATGCAAATAAATAAACAGACATTAACCTCAAAATCTCCAAATTAAAAAATATTATCTAATTTCATTTATATACTTTTATATATATATATATAGAATGAGCCAGATCTGATAATTTTAAAATTTAAAAGTTAAAATAAAAAGACACAATAATGGAACACATTAATGGTTTACTGAATCATAGCATAGTTCATTTTTCTCCAAATAAAGTTTTAAATTTCATTTACACCATTGCTTTCTAATTTTAGAGATTGTGATAATTTGCCTTTCAACATTTAAAATGACGTACATATCCACTGTTAACTCTAAATGTTGTTGTAGTTGCCTTAGCTTACCAAATAATATTGTTTTTTCTCACACATACAATGTTTTGTCTTTCTTTAATTCTCTTTCTCTATCTAAAAAGTTTGAAAAAAAGAATAAAAAATAGAAAAAAAAGAGCAGAGAATTTTAAAAATTGAAAAATTAGAGTAAAATTTAAAAATATTGTCTTATAAAAATCGATTTTTGAGTTTGATCCATGTAAAATTGGAAATGAATTATATACATGGATGAAAATATCGGTATCGACGGAAATATCGAAGGTTCAAAATACGGAAATATTGATGGAAATATTGACAAAATATCGATATCGATAAAAAAACGAAAAAAATGGCGGAAATTTATAGAAAAATATGAAAATTTTTGATGAAACTTCAGGATATGTTTATTTATTAGATACTTGATCAATTTAACTATAAAAATTGAAAAAATATTGAGTGAAAATCATATTTATCATAATTAAAAGATTTATAGTACTCGCTGATAGGAACAAAAATATTATTAATTAAGTAATGAATTATTCATTAATCAGAATAATAATACAAGTACATAATTACTTAAATATAAGTCAATATCACATAGAATTTCTTGGTGGTTGAAAATTTTCACTCTCTTCCTTATCCTCATTTCTAGTTCTGTATTGAGAGAAATATTGATCAAAAGGTACATCTCTTTGATAATTTTGCATGTAATTGTTAACATGCCAACCATATAGATCTAATATTTCATGAGTGTCTTTGTTGATAGTCATGATATGGTTATTTATTTTGTATGGTAGGTAAGGGTGGGCGCGGTCTGGTTTGGTCTGGTTTTTTATAAA
>QANX01005682.1:0-95704 GCA_003254975.1 Ochetophila trinervis
CTCACTCACTCACTCATATTTACACCCTTTCAAACTTATTTCTCCTCTCACAAAATAAAATGACATGAATTAAGCAATCCACTTTCAGAGATAAAGTCAAAATGACGACTGCAAAGAAAACCACCACCATTAAATCCAAATTGCGAAAATCACCACCCCCAAGAAAAACATACCCCAAAGAATAAATCCATAAAATTCACTGTGAAGAAGAGAACTATTGACAAGGCATCAAATGTCAAGTTTAAAGAAGATTTAGAGCCATGGGCCTTTATTTCTGCCCTACAAAAGGGTGGTATGTGCACCCAAAGGTGGAGAAATATAAAAAGGCTAGGCCCTCTCTGTCTTTGTTCCCCATCTTTGGTAACACACACTGCTTTTGACATTTTGTCTTATCAAGGGTGAGGAAGAAGAAATGGAAGCCCCCTAGGCCCTAAATTTTCTTCTTCCCCACCTTTGGTCTAAAAATTTGATGTTGTTAACCAAGTAGTATTTCAAAGTAGTCAATACAAAAACAAAATCAACGGAGAATTGTAAAATACAAAGGAGAATTAACGGGTTCACAAAAAATGATAGATAAATAAATAGTATTATTTGCTAAAGGAAAGTACACATGGCATGTAACAAAATTAAATGAAAAATGAGTAAAATGGGCAACATGGGTACTGAGCCGTAGACCTGGCAAATTTTAACACGACCCGTTAACACGACACGAACACGAACGGTTTTTATGGGTTTGGGTCTAGCTGAAACGGGTTGAGTTGATAACGGGTGAACCCGTTAAGAACTCGTTAAGATAACGGGTCTTAACGGGTTAACACGCAAAAACCCATTAAGACCCATTAACAACCCGTTACTGTATAATGGCATTTTTGTAATTTAATTAAAAAATTCTCTAATTATTTTTCTCTATCAGTTTGTAATTTATTCATTCTTCATTAATCGCGAAAACATGTTTATGTCTTATTATTATTTTAAATATTGTTTTAGATTTTTATTTTTGGTTTGTAGAAAGATTTAAATATTATGTTTGTATGGTTTGTTATTTTTTTAACATATATTAAGTATGTTGTTTTAGTTTTTATTTTTGGTTTGTAAAATGATACAAATAGTTATTTATGTATGTGCTTCATTATTTTTTAGTATGGACTATAAATTATAAATTAAATATATTTTNAATATATTTTTTATTTTTTTTTTAAAAATAATTTTGAAAATAAGTTTAACGTGTTAACGGGTTGGGTAACGGGTTACACGATAATTTTATGAACGGGTTTGGGTTTATATATTTCAACACGAAAGCTTAATGGGTTGGGTTTGGATAAGAAAATTTTAACACGAACATGAATACCACACGACACGATACGACACGTTGCCAGGTCTACAGGTAGCTAGGCACATAGGTGTGCAGACAAACAGCATGCAGGCACACGCTGAGCAAGGCTGTGCAGGCAGCAGCACACATGAGCAGGGCATATGCAAGGCATGTGCGAGGCAGGTGCGGAGCATGTGCATGGATGAGCATCAGGTGGCGTGCAGGTGTGCGTGTGTGCCTAGACTTGGCGGGAATTGGCAGGCACATGGGCGTGTGTGGCTGGCATGGCACACGCACATGTGTGGCTGGCGGTTAGCAGCAGTTACAAGCGGTTTCTGTGTGCTGGCAGACTTTGGGTGCAGCTGGCTTGCCCAGCGGACTTGGTGGCATACTTGCAGGCAGTGTGGGGGCTGTCTAGACAGGTGTGGCTTGCTGGAGAGTGCTAGCAAATAACCCAGCAGTTGGGGGTTGTCCACTGCAAGGCCATGTGGCCTTAGCTGGTTGGTGCCAGCACACCGGTGGCAGTTGGTGTGTCAACTGCCCGGTTTTAATATGTAGTTGCAGTAGGCTTGAGATGCCGGCCATGAGAATGGATGTGTGGTAATCCGAGCATAGTATGTAGGCTGTATTTCCTTTGTTTATTGCGTTAATGAAAAAGGTTGGCATTAGCCCATACATGTTGGTGTGCTCGTGATTACTTTGATATGTGCATGTTGAGATAATATGTGTGTGCATCCGTTCTTGTTGACTTGCTGTGAGGAGAAAAGCAGTGAGTTTTTGTGTGCATTTAACAATCTGTAGAGTAGGCAGATTGTGTGCATGACAGGTTGGGTGATTCTAGTGCAAAAGAACCCCATCTTGTGTTGAAGGCTGACTAAGGTAGAGTGCCTTAAGCCGCACAGGAGCGAAAAATTAACCTCAGATTTTGCCACCAGAGCACACCGAAGTTGAATGTCTCCTGCATCCCCTCCATCGGTCACCACTGCATTGGTCTGCATTGGCTGCTTCTTTGGGCAGTCCCTAGCTCTATGCGGTCCGTTGCATATGAAACAGCCACTGAACGTCCTGCCTTTGTCTTGAAAGGTCTCAGCCCACTTGGCTTTGGAAGCATCCCCATACTTCCCGGTCCTCTCACTGCCACTACTGTCTGCCTTGGACCCCTTGCTACTCGCAGCCTCCTGTATTTTCCTCCTCTCGCTGGAAAATGAAGCTGGGATCATGTAGTCCATCAGTCCCTCCGCAGCAGCAATATCAGATGGCAAAGTCTTGACAGTCTGCCTCCTTAGTTCCGCATGTGCCTAGCCCTGCAAACCAGACACAAAATTGAACATTTTGTCCTCCTCGGACATGTTAGAAATGTCCAACATCAAAG
Source organism: Ochetophila trinervis (assembly GCA_003254975.1). Lineage (NCBI taxonomy): Eukaryota > Viridiplantae > Streptophyta > Magnoliopsida > Rosales > Rhamnaceae > Ochetophila > Ochetophila trinervis. The sequence continues at coordinate 2,685 of QANX01005682.1, forward strand.
AACTAAAGGCCACAACATAATCCCTAACACTGCCCGTGTGTTTGAGATTTTTCAGTGATTCCCTTGCAAGCCAACTCGAGTTGCAAGGCAGGAATTGTGTCTCCAATTCCCTCTTAAGGCTCTCCCAAGTCTCAATACGTGGTCTGTCCGCATGCTCGTCATCCTGCTGTCTTGTTCGCCACCACAGTTTGGCATTACCGGTCATATACATACTAGTTATCATTACCTTTTCACGGTCTGGACAGCGAGCAACCAGGAAATACTGCTCCATATCCCACAAGAAATTCTCCAATTCCTTCGCATTCCGTGCACCATCAAAGGGCTTAGGATCTGGTACCTTGATTTTAGAAGGCAGCACCTCTACCGTAGAGGATAAGGAAGGGCTGTGTGTAGTTTGAAGAAGCACATCAACACTCCCCTCCACAAACTAGCAACCTTTTCTTCATTGAATCCGCAAAGGCCACCAAATCATCCCCAAGCACAGCATGCTTCTCATGGGTTTCTGCAATGAAAGCCGCCATATTTTGGGAAAGAGCTTCCATATTTGCAGCCACATTGTCCAACCGATTAGTAATACTAGCATCTGGTTCAACCGCAGCAGCACCCAACAATTCCTCTAGCCGTGCCACTCTCTCACGAAGGGCTTCAACAGCAGCACCTCCTCCAGCCATCTGTTAGGAACAAATCACACAGCAACAAGCAAAATCGAACCAGCCACACAGCAAGTCACGCACCAACGTAACCAGCCAACACCACAGATCTGCACTCCACACAAACCTGTCTGTTCCTCAGCAAACCACGCACCAACGCAGAAAGCACACCACAAGTCCGCAACTCACACGAACCTGTCAATCAACAAGCCACGCACCGACGCAGCAAGCATACCTCACAAGTCCGCACTCCACACGAACCAGGCTTTGATACCAGTTGTCACAGAGGCAAAATCTGAGGTTAATTTTTCGCTCATGTGCAGCCTAAGGTACTCTACCTTAGTCAGCCTTCAACACAAGATGGGGTTCCTTTGCACTAGAATCACCCAACCTGTCACGCACACAATGTGGCTACTCTACAGATTGTCAAATGCACACAAAAACTCACTGCTTTTCTGCTCACAGCAAGTCGATAAGAATGGATGCACACACATATTATCTCAACATGCACATATCAAAATAATCACGAGCACACCAACATGTATGGGCTAATGCCAACCTTTTTCATTAACACAATAAACAAATGAAATACAGCCTACATATTATGCTCGGATTACCACACATCCATTCTCATGGTCGGCATCTCAAGCCTACTGCAAATACATATTAAAACCGGACATTTGACATACCAGCTGTCATCGGTGTGCTGGCAACAATAATTTATAACGAATAATATTTTTTCATAATAAATAATACTGTATAATGAATAATATTTAGATTATAATATATAATTTCTAATTTAATATTTTTGAAATGTTTCATTAAAACTCTTCAAACACAAAAGTTTACTACATAAATTTCCATGCTGACACCACTTCAAGTCATTTGTTGTCGTGTATTAAAAATTATCATCTCATCATTTTATTTCATTTATTTATTTATTTTTATAAAAATAAAACCCATACGCCTTAATGAGTATAAAAATAAAAATTGCCATCTAATTTTTATAAAAAAATGAGTTGAAGGCCTTTTTAAAAAAAACGAACCCATGGGCGAAGATGATAATGGATTGATCTCGAAAGTGTATTTGATATTAACTCATTAAAAGAAAAATTATTTCCATATATGTATTTATAAATTTGTCTGTTCGGAGCACCGAAAATTTGCTTCTCTTTTTGGGTTTGGCGGTTTGGTAAAGATGGTAAAAATCAAGAAGACCGTGAGCGGATCTATATCACGAATATTCCTTTTTGACAACCAACCATATTTTTCTATTTTTATTTCTTAATATAATTAATTTTCGTTTTCCAAACAATATATATATAAATAAAAACATGCATTGATCATGCTCAGCCTCTGCTTTGCTTTCAACATCGGGTGATTTAAGCATCACCCAAGATTCCCAATTCCAACCAAAAAACTCACCCTCACTAACCTCTATTCCACAAACACCCTCGCGCTGTAGCTTTTTAATTGGACGGAACCACTGTAATATTCGGCAACGAATAACAGCGAATAAGGAAAAGCGTCACTGCCAAGTGTACCCTAAATGGGGGCAAATCTGCCAATTCAGCAGGGCGAGATCTATTCTGTGGGAACCAAGTTTGATACTGTGTATATATAGAATAGTCTAGCTGTTTGGTTTTAGACTCTGGATATTTCAGTTGGTTTGGTGAGCGTGAAGTCCTTTACTTTTAAGCTTCTTTGTTTCGTATTGTTATCTAGGTTTTTCTTTCCTTCGCTGATCGGAATCGTTTTTCTTTCTATTTTCATTTCGTGAAGAAACAGAGGAGAGAAGAAAAAGAAAGAGAAAAAAAAAAAAAACGTAATGTCCCGCTCAGGATTCTCGTGGAAATTGGCGGATCATCCCAAGCTGCCCAAGGGAAAGATCATCGGTTTGGTTGTTTTGGATGGTTGGGGCGAAGCTGACCCTGATCAGTATAACTGTATCCATGTCGCCGAAACCCCCACCATGGATTCCCTCAAGAAGGTAATTTCGTTTGTCCCCTTTTGGTGATTGTTTTCTCTGAGTCGGGTATTTTTTTTTCTCTCTCTTTCCATTTGGGTTTTGAAAAGAATGCATTTGTTATAGGATCCATTTCTTCGGATCTATGCGTATGCTTTTCATTGGTCATTTGGTCTTTAAAAGTCGCTAAACTGGGATTTCGGATTCACAAATATTTTGTCTATCTCCAAGCTTGGTGTTTTTATTGTTTTCTTTTTACTCGCTGAACTAGAAAATTGTAATGTTTGCCATAAGATTTGATTTTAGGACTGTATATTTTACTTATATTTAACCAAACGGATCAATTTTCTTTTAAAATCCATTTTCTAGTATTCTAAATTGGGATTTCGGATTTACACATTTTTGTATATCGTTTTTTGGTGTAAAAAACAGAAGCTTTAAAGGTTTGCTCTAAGCTTTGATGGTGGTGAGAAATCTTTTGATACACTGACTACAATGCCCTGTCTTGTACTACTGGTATGAAATTAAGGATACTCATTTATGTACATTTTAGATCAATTTCTTTTTGTTTGGATAGGGTGCTCCTGAAAAATGGAGGTTAGTCAGAGCTCATGGAACTGCTGTGGGGCTACCAACCGAAGATGATATGGGCAATAGTGAAGTCGGTCATAACGCCCTGGGTGCTGGACGCATTTTTGCTCAGGGGTGAGTGTCTCTTACAAAAATGGTGGATATATGTCTTGATAAAGTTTCTAAACTAAAAGCACTGTAAATATTTAATAAGCACCCATAGCTTATTGTATCACTCTTTCCTTTTACTTTATTATTATTGCCAGTTTGTTCGTTGTTATATGTGTTTCTTGTTTGCTCTTATTGCTTATCTGTAGGTCTATGACATTCGTAACAATCCCAAATCTAATTGCATGAAAAGAAATTTTTAGTAGACTGATCAGTTTGCCATTGGATATCATTTTTTTTTTCTTTCTGTCTGCATTTCTCCCTTTCCAATTGTTAATGTTATTGTATCTCAACTGTTGAGTTTTTTCTTTTATTTTGCCTGTTGCTTTCTTCAACATTTAGGGCCAAGCTCGTTGACCTTGCTCTTGCCTCTGGAAAAATATATGATGGAGAGGGCTTTAAGTACATTAAGGAATCTTTTGAAAGTGGCACATTGCATCTTATTGGGTTATTAAGTGATGGAGGAGTTCATTCAAGGATTGATCAATTGCAAGTGAGTGTTTAATTAAAACCTTTGTGTGTGTGTGTGTTTTTTTTACCCCCTGTAGAATCTGGACTTCAAGGTTATGCTCCGTCCCCTTTCTTTTATTTGATTACTTTGTTTGTTTGTTTGTTTGTTTTTTTTTTTTTTTTTTTTTTTTTTTTTTNTTTTTTTTTTTTTTTTCTTTTTGTGCAGTTGTTGCTTAAGGGAGCTAGTGAACGTGGTGCAAAAAGAATTCGTGTTCATGTTCTTACTGATGGACGTGATGTTTTGGATGGTTCAAGTGTTGGATTTGCGGAAACACTTGAAAATGACCTTGCAAAGTTACGTGAAAAAGGTGTTGATGCACAGGTTGCATCTGGTGGTGGTCGCATGTATGTCACCATGGATAGATATGAGGTATTAAATAGCATAGACTTCAGATCTTTCTAGAGGCACAACTGCAATTTCATGGTTTTTATCACACTGCTTTTATTATTATACTTCTTTTGTCTTAAATAAAATGGTTACCATTAAGAGTTTAGGGTAAATATCAGTATGTTCCTAGATTTATTTTTCTATATATTAAGATTTTAGGGTAAACATAAGAGTTTAGAAGTGATCATCAAGATTTATATATTCATCCTCTTTATTCATGTTTTGTTCCTCTGTTGTTCTTTTATGGAAAATATCATCACGTTCCTAGATTTGATGATCATCAAGATTTATATATTTATCCTCTTTATTCATGTTTTGTTCCTCTGTTGTTCTTTTATGGAAAATATCACCACGTTCCTAGATTTGACTAGTTTTTAGTCGCTTGACATTCTTTTCCTTTGGAGAATCAACATGATCTAATGGAGTAACATTTTGCGTTATTTTAATGATCATCGGCATTGGTGCGGTGCCTCCCTCATTTTCCCTTTTGTTGAAATGTTTGACCTCCTCCTTGCTGATCATCCGTGTTTACATTGAAACTCAATTTTCAGTACAGTTATTGACTCTATAAAAAAATGCTGACATGAATATTTTGCAGAATGACTGGGATGTTGTGAAGAGAGGATGGGATGCCCAAGTTCTTGGTGAAGCCCCACATAAATTTAAGAGTGCTGTTGAGGCTATCAAGAAATTGAGGGCAGAACCCAATGCCAATGACCAGTACCTTCCTCCCTTTGTTATTGTTGATGATAATGGTAAGGCTGTGGGACCAATAGTGGATGGTGATGCGGTTGTTACAATCAATTTCCGGGCAGATCGGATGGTTATGATTGCTAAGGCGCTTGAGTATGAAGATTTTGATAATTTTGATCGAGTTAGATATCCTAAAATTCGTTATGCTGGGATGCTTCAGTATGATGGTGAGCTGAAGCTTCCAAGCCATTACCTAGTTTCTCCTCCAGAAATAGAGAGAACCTCTGGTGAATATCTAGTACATAATGGAGTAAGCACCTTTGCTTGCAGGTGAGTAATTACCAAGTTAGTTTAGGTTCAGTAGGGTTGTTTGTCTATAAGAACACGTCCATCTTCTTTGGCGACTATCTTCCTAGGTATCTACATGATGCACCTCTTTTGTTTTTTGAGTAAAGTGGAATATCAGCATGTTTTTACATGATTGGATCCCAAATTCAATTCAATTCTAGGGCTTCCAATTGCAAGTGTTTTGTGATTTGTGATATGAAATAGGTAATGTGATTGTGACTTGGGGAGGAGTGGAATCTATGTATTAAGCAAGTAATTTAGCCCATGTTTTGAACATATGCAGTATACCAAACATAGGACTGTATTCCAAAATTTAATCTATCCTGATAGCTTATTTTTATGTAAATTTGGGCTTCTTGTCTGTGTTATTCTCTTTTTTTCATCTGAATTTTTTGCATGCAACAGTGAGACTGTTAAATTCGGTCATGTCACTTTCTTCTGGAATGGAAATCGCTCAGGGTGTTTTAACCCTGAGTTGGAGGAATATGTTGAAATTCCAAGTGATAGTGGAATCACTTTCAATGTGCAACCAAAAATGAAAGCTCTGGAAATTGCTGAAAAGGCAAGGGATGCTATACTTAGTCGGAAGTTTCACCAGGTAATCAAATATCTTGTCATCTGATACATGAGAGGTAACAAAAAAAGTATCTGATATGTAACTCACATGTTTCTTTAGGTCCGCGTCAACCTGCCAAATAGTGATATGGTGGGACATACAGGTGACATTGAGGCTACAGTTGTGGCTTGCAAGGCTGCTGATCAGGCTGTCAAGGTATGAGTGCTTTTCTAAAATATAATTATAGAAAGATCTAAGGCCCCGTTTAGGAAGTGTCAAAATTTTGAGATAATTGATCATGTTGGATCAATATTCCTGGGAATGATTTTTTAAAGTTTTTGGTTAGTAATGGAAAATTTAGGAGTTACAAGTAATTACACTAATTTGTATTTTAAAATTTAGAGTATATTTGTCATTTATAAAATATTTAAAACCATTTTCGTAGGACTCTCAAAATGACACCTTTTGGGAGGAGCCATTTTTTCATCCTAGTTTCCCAGGTTATGAGAAATTAGTTTCCCATGGAACCATCAATTTCCACACAGGAATATTTTACTTGGGAATTTCAAGTTCCCACTAAGTGACACTTTTCACATGGGCCTATAAGTTTTAGGTGGTGATGCTATATTTTCAGGATGTGTAACATGTTAAGGATTTTATGACCTGTGATATTTTGTCCAAGATTTTTACATGTATTATTATATTAGTTATTTTTTGATTCTTTTTAAGGTATATAGGAAACATCTTTTATTTGTTGCGTGTTACCAAAAATAGCAGTTTGAACTTTGTGTTTTTCTAAAGGCTGCTCATTTGTATGATGTTGCAGATTATCCTTGATGCAATAGAGCAAGTGGGTGGAATTTATGTTGTAACTGCAGATCATGGAAATGCAGAAGAAATGGTGAAGAGGAACAAGTCCGGGAAGCCTGTTCTTGACAAGAGTGGCAACATTCAAATACTCACATCACATACCCTTCAGCCAGTAAGTTCATTCATCTCATTTTGGAAAATTTATGAAGGGACTGAATCAACCTTTTTTATGCAAATGATTATTCTTATTGATTCTGCGATAATTACTTTTACCTTTTTAGTCATTCTGATTGATCTGAAAATATTAGTTCTATCTGCATTTTAAATCGCATCGCTTTAGTGGTTAGGATGGTTTGGAATGTAGAGTAGTAAGATCCTCATTTGTTTAATCTGGTTTCCATTTCTGTTATTTCTGTCATTTCCATTTCTGTTACAAAGAACAATTAGCAGTATATTTTAATATCATTATTTAGGCCGTCCTAATAATTAATTTTGGTGTATATTAATAACATTTAATAGGATCATTTTAACAATTCTTTTGGGGTTTGGCTTGTTTTTAGGTGCCTGTTGCAATTGGAGGTCCTGGATTAGCACCTGGTGTAAGATTCCGCAATGATGTTCCTAATGGCGGGCTAGCCAATGTTGCAGCTACTGTGATCAATCTTCATGGATTTGAAGCTCCCAGTGACTATGAGACCACCCTCATCGAAGTTGTCGACTAGGCAAGCAGCAAAGGAAAAACCAAAAGAAAACTTCTCAGTTTTATTTATTTATTAGCTAAAATTTTGACTTAAGAAATTATATAAATCCCAGATGAAAAAGAAGGCTGTTGTTGGATTATTAGATGAATATCCAAGTAAAATAAGCTAAACTTTGACTGCTACTCTGAATATGATTTTTCAGTTTGGGGCAACTGAATTTTGCGAAACTTTGACTGCTACACAGAATATGATTTTCATTTCGGTGTAACTGAATTTTGCAAGAAAGTTGTTGTCTCTTGTTAGATGTTTGTCATCAATGCCACCGCTATTGATTTAAGAGCTCTATTTAAAAATGATTAATTTTTTTTTTGGAGGCTTGGTATGCATGATGCAATGCTTGATTATTATATATATACATGCTAATCAAGTTGTAAATGAAATGCACCTTCTTCATTTCTCTCGTTTTGGATATGTATATCAGCCACACGTACAGCCACCTGGTCCACCAAAGGTAAAGAAGCTAGACTCCATAAATCCCTCGTCGATTATTTAAGGCATAGCAACCAGATTTATCAACAATCTGAGTGACATCCAATGGGGCAGGGGCGACCACTACGTTATCATGATTAGCAAGCTTGTCTGTTATTGCCATCTGGAAAATGTCCATTCCCCATGGGAGGACTTGTACCATTTTCATCTGCACTCCCAGCCACTCCTTTCTTCCTCTGCTCTACTCCCCATAGCGGAGGATAGTTTATTTGGCCAGCATCCCCAACAGTGTTCCTTGGTCTGAAACCGACAGCCACCAATTTCCACTTGCACGATCCTATTATCGAATCCGAAACAAAAGCCATCAAATATCCATGACAATGATTGATGGCAAAAGAAAACTACATAGATTTCTGTTTTTGACCTGAAAAATTTGGACTTTAACATCATACTGATTTCCAGCGTATGTAGAAGTTGGCTTTAAGGGAAAGCTGGGGGTAACTATCCCATCTACTTGGACAAATCATGGGCAAAAGAGTACAGTAACATCCCGTTTTCCTTAACCCATCTGCCTGTTACAATACCATATACAAAAAGTTTAACAAAAATTAAAGAGTTGTCAACTAACAGAAGAAGAATTGGGTGGTCCAACTTACTGTCCAATTGTAAAGAGTCTTGTCTGATGGTCACCATATAAAGCTGATGGACACCTAACAAGCAGTTGCAGAGTCCTATCTAAATGTTAAAAGTTTGACTTGTAGATGATAAGGTACTGAAATTAATTTCGCCTTTCAGATTTTAAAATTCCTTTAACAACTTAGAAGACCAACTTACAGTCCAACCAGCTATTATGGCATTTTTTCCATCTGGTACTCCATTTTGTATCCATAAATTTGCAGAGCTGAACTGTTCTACACCCATCGGTAAGTTGTATATAGAGATGTGGTGCAGCTCCAAATGTTTTAGAATTTTTTCTACATTTACAAGCTAACTAATTGGATCATATTCCACCACCACATTTATATACCAGTCAACATCAATAATATTTACATATAGTGATTTTATATAAATATATCTAATATCTATGTATGTCAAAAAAAAAAAAAACAACAACAACAACTTACTCTTGGACTAGGAGAGTTGGTATCATGCATATTATTAAATGGTTTATTATTATATAAGAGGGAATTTGTCCTCAGTAAGTCTTTCTTTTCAATCCGCTGGATAGGAACTTTTCCAATAAGGCATGCTTCCCTCCCAGATCTCAGTTTGCGGAGTTTCAGAACTTGAACTGGGTTTTGATAAGCTATGAGCGACAGAATCGGGTCTTACCTCCGGCGAAAAACAAACCTTATTTAATAAGAGAATTCTACAATAAAATTCTATTATGGACAAATGTTACTTTATTATTGATGAATAACACTTGTCTATAATAAAATAAAATTGTAAACTCGTAACAAAATAATATTTGTCTATAATAGTGTAATATTGTCCATAGTAAAGTAACATTCTAAAGAGTTTTATTAAATGCAATATTTTTGAGAAGTTTTACTGTAGTATTGCCTTAAGGTGCCCTAATTCTTAACATCAAATTAATTTTTAAAGAAAGGTTTTTCCTAGACAAGGAAGTTTTAATCAATAATTTGAACTATGTTATGTGTTAAAAGTAATGGATGATCAACACAGTAAAATATATTATTTTCCTCCGTCTGTAACACAATTAATTTTATTATAAGGTCAGTTTTAATTAGTTGACATACCAATTAACTAGGTTCAGCTATGCATGGAGAATTGCAGAGGCTATTACATGTAGAAGAAGAATTTATATTGACGAAGACAATTAGTAATAAATTTAGTCTTGAAAATGACCATATACAATTAATCTCCAACTAGCAACCAGAGTCTACAGCAGATAATCATTACAATAAATTTGTTATAAAACACAAAAATGGACATGAATTGTCTCAAAGTAAGGCTCTTTGTTGAGAAAATTGAGAGTTCTTTCTAACTTGAGGTCTTGTTCCTCCTTCAATATTTCCATGCTGCCCATCAGTCTTAAACTTGACCTCCAAAGCAGGAAGATCAGTATCATATTTTTCGAATCCATGGTCTTATTTTCTGACTCTTTCAAATTCTCCACTACCCTTTCAAGAGTATAATATATATGTATTTTAGAGCATGAAGTATATTTTTGGTTTTAAAATTTCACGAAGTAGTTTTGGTTTTAAAATTTCCTATTCTTTTCCATAAAAACAAAATAATTTTTTTTTGATTAAAAACAAAATAAAACTAAAGATGAGCTTTCATGAGTTAAATAAAAAGATTAATTTAGAAATATTGTGTTTCTCCACCCTTAAAATTGACAAAACAAACTACCAAGAGTTTCGTAATTAACTACCTCTTTTTCGGCTGTCGAATAATCGTTTTGTTTCAACACACCCAAAGAACTGCTAATGGCCATTGGAAGAATGCAAAGTACTTTTGAGAAGAAAAATCAATGCATAGTTTTTTTACGATTAATTAATGGTTGCTTATAAATATAACTCATTCCTTAATTTTGATGTTTTTAGGAGGAGTTTTGCTATTTGTCAATAATAATTGTGATCATTGTTGATATAATAATTGTTATTTGACTGTATTTAATTATGTATTTATTTTTTACTTTGAAAAGTTAATTAAAATAATATTATATAAAATTGTCATTTAAATTGTCAAATAATTAATAATTATGTATTTATTTTTTACTTTGAAAAGTTAATTAAAAAATTATTATATAAAATTGTCATTTAAATTGTCAAATAATTAAAAATTTTTACTGATAATAATCAACAACCATAACAAATAATATTTTTTTTGAAAATAAATTTTAAGTTGAAACTCAGTCACTCACTCATTGTTTCATTCCAATATGGTTTGTTATCATTATTATTCCTACAATGTCATGCTTAGTTACGGATAATTTTTTTTCTTTAAACAAAGGANTTTTTTTTTTTTTTTTTCTTTTTTCCATTTATACTCCATTAAAAAAGGGTTACATTATCGTATATAACAAGTTAACAGCAAATAGATGGTTAATTGTTTATGTGATTTTAATTGTGTAATGACAGGACCGCCCTATCTAAGTTCTGTATGAAAAATTTAATTATGCTGATTAAATCTCTAAGCAGATAATAATTACCATAATTATTAAATTTCACAACCAAAACTTTTAATTGTCAGAAAATTTAATAGAAATTTTGGCAGAATTTCATCTGTTTTTGGAGCATTTCCCAAATACATATAATTACAATTCCTGCAAGAAAAGACATTCTTATACATAATTCAATCCACTACATCATTTTCACACAGCAACCATATCTCAATAATTTTTTTTAACATTCGACTAAATATATAATTTATATATTTTTTTCGTAGCTGGACTCAGTCTAAAAATTTGAGCTGCCTACATATTTTTATTAGGGATCAAACTACTTGTAGTTTTTAAAATAATTTTACATTTAACAATTAGAATGCAAATATACAACTCAAATTTATTTAGGATATAAGTCCAACATAGGTATGAGCAAACCAATACATGCGAGGCACGCAAGCTAAACATATCAAATCTCATCATATAGAAATTATAATCAATTTTATATACTGCATAATCATCAGATTAATGAAACATTAATAATATTTTAATCTCTTTTAGTTTCAACAAACTTTTCAAACCATTTAAAAGAATAATAACTAGGTATATATAATATATCAGTGAAAAGGCACAGGCGCATATACAAATTAATCATATATAACAGACGTGTAATAACCATATATGAAAGACATTGCAGTGAAAAACCACAATTCATATATATATGAACACATTATATATATATATATATATATATATACCGGGCGGGTAAGCTAACCATTAAATTCCCAGTGAAAAGCCACAGATCATATATGTGAACAAATCATCATATATCGAGCGGGTAATAACATTTTCTGTGAAAATTATTGTCATTCCATATATTTAAAAACGTATATATATATATAATATCATAGCTTGGTGGCATAAACCATTGCCCAAGTAAACAATCTGGTGGCATAAATCATCGTCTAATAACTTGGCGGATTGCCCAAGTAAACATGGCGGCATAAACCATCGCCCAAACATAATCAACATCACCCTCCCTACTTGGCGGCATAACCTATCGTCTAAGTAGTTACCAACCATATCAATATCCCTACTTGGCGGCATACCCTATCGCCCAAATAGTACACAACAACCATATCAAACATTTATTCTATGAATGTCAATTAAATAAAAGAATATTTAAATGCTCAATTCAATTCTTATATTCACGATAGCCATTTATCATAACTCCAAGCTTCATAAATTCATATTAATTTCATTTGCAAAATCACCAAATGAAAGAAAAACAACCATATAATGCATTCCATACATTTCATAATGGTTCTCCTTAAATATAGAGTCCAATTACAGTCAAAATTAATAATGATGAAATCTACAAAGCAATTCACTTACCTAAAGTATACATCACAATCCAAGTTATCTCTGCAACCAATCACAATTTCAAGAATATATCACTTTCACATAAATCCAAAATCGAATAATCCATAATTACAAGCTCATAAACATGAATACCATGCCAAATATTCAACATCTAATCCCACACATGCAACATAACTTTAAATGCACAATTAATCCATATCATTTTATCAACATAACATAATCATTCCAATACCATCAATTCCATATTTATTCCAAATAAATATGGAATCCAATTACAATCACAATCTCATTTCCAAGCCAATTTCTATTTTTGTATTCATACTAATACAACTAATATATTCCCAACTTAGTATTATTCAAAACATCAAATGCATACTTAACCTCAATAACTAAATATGAATATATATATATATATATATATATATAACACCCAAATATTTTGTTGCTTTAAAAACAAAAGCAAATATAAATTATATTCGAAATCTAATTTGCTTACCACAATTTACACACACACGCACACATGGGTGTGTATATATATATATATATATATAGTTATAATTACTACGCTACTCATAAATCATTCAAATCCAAAACCAAGCTTAGTAATCTATTTCTTCCCTTAAATAGTATTACATAATCCCAAGAAAACAAGTATGGAAAGCAAATTGAAAGTTACTTTAGCCTTCTGTAATGTCTCTAAAATCCAACTAAAGATCGTTCTAAATAAAACAAAATCCACTATCGACAAAAGCTCCATTTTACCAAATCAAACATAGCAGCTTAAACGTTAATTAATTATATAATACAGCAATACAAACAACATCTCTTCAACATTGAAACCAAGCAAATTATCACTTGAAAACATCTCCTAAAAATCCCACAACCACAAGTTATAATAAAATTACCGAACAAAGCCCCAATCCACAACCCAAACAACAACATACCTAGAAATAAACAAACAACATTACCCAACTGCAAATGAACGTAACTCTTTCAATTCTCAACCATAAAACAGCAGCTCTAGCTGCAATCACCAAATCACTAACTAAAACATCAACTTCAATTAATCTAAAACCAAGATAGGAATCAAGTCATGCTTCCATATACGCACCACACCTTAATAGTAGATGAAATCATAAATACATACTTACACCATGACATACATACATTTATACATACGCACATACGTCTTAACTCACATTTATAATTGCATGGAGACCTATTAAACATCATCAACAACTCATAGCTTTTACCTTATCTGGCAAATTTGATGTCATAATTCAGTCAAATATAGAACAAAGCAATGCAACAAAAATTGCTAAACCTACAAGGCCATCTCATTAATTAACTTTTACAAAACTCATTCTCAACTATAAAGAATCACATGAAGTTAGGATTTAAATTAGCTTCCACTAACAAAATGTGAAAGCACACAGGGGATGGAAATCCCACTTGCTAATATACTATCAAAGATAACAAAGAACCACCAAATCCAGCAATGGTAAAAGCACATCAATAACATAAGCAAGCACCTCCAAACACACACATACGAACATTTATACATTCATATATATATATATATATATACACACACACATCGAGAAGAGAGATTGAGCTAATGGGTATAGTCTTTAGGGAAGGAATACAAAAACTTAGCTCATTGGAACCTTGCGGTGTCACCAACCAAGCTCTTGCTCGATGTCGTCGGGGATGGTCAGAAAAATATCTGGAAAATCTCGGCTTTAATTCCTCTCTTTGTACTGATCAAAAGAGGAAGATTCGTGTTAAATGGAGGGTGGAAACATGTTTAGAAGGTCCAAAATATGCGGAAAGGACCACACCCACAGCCAAAAACGCGCTAGAGTCCGGAAATCAGAGGAAAACGAGTCTGCTGACTTCTTTAAGTTTTCCGGCGATTCACTGGGTTTCACAGCTAGAAATTAGAGTGGGAAGGTAGAGGAAGGTCTCAGCTTTCTTTTCTGGGTGGTGGACAGTTCGTTGTGGCCGAAAAACGGAGAAACTTCCGTTGGAAGATCCGGCGGTACAGTAACAAAAGAGGAAAAACTGGTGTCAGCAGAGAGAAAGGGAAGGGGTCGCGCGTGGGGAAGAAGAATGAAAGATAATTTTGATTAAATGGGACCCATTTGGGAAAAGACCAAAATGCTCATGAATTTCATTTGGTCATAATTCTTAAACCGTAACTCAGAATTAAGTGTATTATTAGTCTACGAACTCGTATCGACGAGCTCTACGCTATGGTACTAAATTCAAAGCTAAAACATTCCACAAAAAAAATCAACTCTGAACTCACTTATGGTCAAACTTGACCAAATTTAAAAATTTTAATATTTTTAAAAACAGAATGTTACAAGTAATGTATGTGGAAGGCTGCTAATAAATTCACATCATAAGGTTCATTTAAACATTTAAGTACATTTTAGAGTGATTCCAATAGACTTAAAAAAGTACATTTTAGAGTGATTCCAATAGACTTACAAAATAATGGAAAGGGCTAAAAGTACTTCACAAGTTCACAGTGTTGATAAAAAAAATTTAGAAATGATTTTGTTTCCAAGAAATGACATATACAGCGATTCAGAAAAAAACAAAAAACAATTTGGTGATTCTTCAAAGCCTTTAGAATGTGATGGAATAAAAATTTAGTCCAGCAAGGCAGTCTAATGGCAAACAAAAATTCTAATTTTCTTAGATAATAATCCCATTTAGAATTTTCCGTTCGGAATAAAAATATAGATTTATAATGAAATAATTTATGTATTTATTTTTCCAGGTATGGTATTTAGGCCTGTCAACGTATCGTGTTGAACCGTATTCGTGTCGTGTCAAATTTTGTTTATCCGAATCCAACCCGTTAAGTTTTCATGTTGAACCGTGTTCGTGTCGTATCGTTTCGTGTTCGTGTCGTGTTTTATTCGTGTTTACTAGACATGTACGTGGGTGTTTTATTTTTTTATTTAAATTAATATATATTGTCAAATGATAAATCATTATTAATTAATGTCTATTAAGCCTAAATACATATTCAAATGATATGTTAAACATTTAAAATATATATATATATATTAACATACTAAAATTCAACATAAATAATAACTGTGAATTTAAAATATGTAAAATATTACGAATTAAAACTATATTAAATATTTATCGTGACTAAAAAATAAAATATGCATTTCAATTATAAATTTAAAAATATTATAAAACAAACTAAAATTAATTTAAAAATATTTAAAATATTATAAATCAAACTGAAATTGTGCATCCAATATAAGTAATAAAAAAGATAGAATCTAAAACAAAATATTAATATATAAATAGATATAAAAATTGTAATTTTTAAATGAAATAAAATATAAATTTTATAGTTTTTTTAAACTAAAAAAAAATAATGCAAAAAGTTAACTATAATGAAATAATTAAATTAATATTTTTTTTATCGTGTCTTATCGTGACCCATCGTGTTAACGTGTTCCAACCCGTTTTAACCCGTTTTTTTATCGTGTCTTATCGTGTGACACTGATATCAACCCGATCCGATATCGCTGACCTAAACCCGTAAATTATCGTATCATTTCGTGTCGTGTTATCGTGTCGTGTAATATTTTACCAGATATAATGGTACTGTCAAAAAATTAGGCATATTCTGCCTAATTTCTTATAAAATGGACAACTTTATTTTGGCTACATCTCCATTGACAAAGTATAATTTTATTTTGTCTTTTTGGATAATCCCGAAAATTTTCAGATCCTGAATGGTGTTAAAACCTCCTCCCAATTTCAATAAAATTTTCATTTTATTTTAAGTTTGTTATTTATTTATTTTTTCCTTCGTAGGAGGGAATGCATCAATTTATTTTAAGTTTGTTATTTATTTATTTTTTCCTTCGTAGGAGGGAATGGACAAACATCGACAAAACTTTGTGATTATTACCCTATCAGTCCATAAAACGCACAGTTTTTTGCTTTTTGTTTGCCGTCTCTCAAGACATGTTTGCCATAACCAGTGCTTCTTCTTCTTCTTGTTAGTACGAGAATGTCTCTTGATCTACGACGCTGTCTGAACCCGTTAAAACGGATTCAGTAACTCGTGCGATTGAATTGAATGTTAGTCGAAAACATGGAAGCGCAGTATTCGAAACCAAGCCGTTCTTACGGACCCCACATGAAAATAACGATTCAGCCTTCCCAGCACTCCGACAACGACCGGAGCAGCGGCGAGCTTCGCGCACTGGATTGCAACCTCACCTCTCTCTGCGATCATATCCAAATCGAAGGCTTCAATTCCGGTGCTTTCTCCGATGTGGTGGTCCACGCCATGGGCTCCACCTACCATCTCCACCGCCTCATCCTCTCTCGGAGCCCTTACTTCAGGTCTTCTTCACCTATTATTATTATTATCTTCGTTTTCCTTAGTGTTCTGCTATTCGGGTATGCAACATTTTCTCCTAAATTTGTCACATCTTTGCCTGCTTTATTGCGATTGAGCCATTTTGTACGCAGGTTTTGTTATGGATTAAGAATTGATGATAATTCGTTGACAGCTTTTAATTAATTCACTCCATTTAAAAATTGGTCTTTTTGACGTGTGTTGATTTTTCATCGTCCTTTATGTTATTAAGAAGATTCACCAATTGATGGAAATTAGACCACTTAATTGCCATGATTATGTCAAAGTTGAAAGGATGGTAGTTATGGGGTTAAGGGGTTTAACAGCTACTAAGCATATCAAGCTCACGCAATGGAAGACTACCAATTTGGTTAAATTTTGTCAGAAATTCTGAGCAAGCGATCCTTTGCAGTATGAGCATTGATGGTTTTCATGCATAACATAGGTATTTGGATATACCTAATTAGTCGTTGGTTAGGTGCTAACATGTCACACTGTGCACCTTCATGCGTTGCCATGTAATGTGCCTGGCAGGAACATGCTTCATGGTCCTTGGAAAGAAGCCAATGCTCCAGCCTTGACCTTGCATGTGGATGATAAGAATGTTAATGGAGAGGCAATTGCAATGGCTTTGGCATATCTATATGGACACCACCCTAAGCTTAATGACAATAATGCATTCCGTGTTTTGGCTGCTGCTTCTTTTCTTGACATTCAGGTTAATATTCTCTTATTGAGTATGGGTCTGATGCTGGCCAATTTTCATTCTTGCGTGCATTTGTTTACTCATTATTATCCTTCCATGTAGGATTTATGTGCAATATGCACGGACTTCATTATATCTGAGTTGTGGACTTCCAACTTCTTGGCTTATCAGGTTTGAAATGCTTGAGCAGCCTCTTTCTACTAGGTCTAGATGCTAACCAGTTTACTTAATTCTTGAGACTTGAGAGTATCTATCTGTTTTTCAGGTGTTTGCAGAGAGCCAAGATTATGGCATACATGGAGAACGTGTAAGAAATGCTTGCTGGGGCTACCTTTGTCAAAGTGGCACCATGGAGTTGAAAGAGGTATAATAGGGAGCTGTTGGTGATTCCTTGTTACTTACAGATTTGGGTAGTTAATCACACTGTTTCTCTTCTGTTTCATTTCTTATGGGCTAATGTTAGATCAAAGGATTAGGGGAGCCAAGGAAGCATATTTTTCTATAATTTGTATACTGTTAATATTGAATTTCCAAGTCTTTTAGGGTTCATTATTTAATAATTGAATTTTTTAATATCAATTTTATAAGTTTGAAATGTTTATCAGGTCAAGTTTTAGGTTTATTTTTCATTCGCATTATAATATGTGTTTTATAATTTCTCCGCCGTGTATAGGTGCTTCCTAAACTTTCCTCTCAAACATTGCATGCATTGCTGACATCTGATGAACTCTGGGTCCCCAGTGAAGAGAAGAGGTAAAGGGTGCTGTCAGCCTCATAGTTTTGATCTGAATTTCTTAAATTCCTTTGAAGATGGACAAAACCATGTTTTTTATTTATTTATTATCAATAGGTTTGAATTGGCATTGTGCACATTCCTAGCAAAAGGTGCTCTATGCAAACAAGAACATTCAGATCGGGGAAGTACCAGTTCTGAGGCAGGAATGGATTCTCATTCTGATTCTTCAAATGAGAAGGGAAAACATTTGATTGGTAGTTTCATTGAGAAGAGATTGGAAACTGAATTAGGACACCTAACTTTAAAAGATGATTCGGAGGGCCATAATACTGCTCGTAACCTTCTGGTTGAGCTTACAGACTGTGTGGTTGACTTCCAAAGAGGGGTTTCCAATTCCAAGAAACAGGGGCAACAGGTTGCGTATCCTCAGTCAAAGTTGGAGCCTGGATACCCCCCATGCAATATAGAAGGGTCTTCATCATTGAGTAACTCATTTTCAGGTACAGATGCAGCACGAACCTCATGTCCTTATGCAGAAATGACAGTCAGTGTTGGTGGAGGTGGATTAGGAGCCAATGAAATGGCTCAGGAAGGGCCATCTGATGAAGGATCTTGTTATCATTTGAATAACCATAGTTGGATTGCCAGAGATGACCACTCTGGGAATTGCTCCGCAATGAACTCTTCTAGTAGTGAACTAATTTCAAATGATTGGGATAGATGTGGCATGCCTCCTATTTCATGGGGTGGCAGGGTTGTAGGTAGAAGGCAGCTTAAAGGCCAGGCTAAAGGGAACGTTGGGGTTCATGGGGAGGATTATGATGCATTTGTTAATATATTTGAAGGAGGTTCACTTTTATATTGCAACATGTCTTTTGAGGCTCTTTTAAATGTGAGAAAGCAGCTTGAGGAATTGGGATTCCCATGCAAAGCTGTAAATGATGGCCTTTGGCTGCAGGTTTGTTCCTGTAAACTGTTTTCTTTTGAATTTTGTATGTATTCTGCTACAAATAGGAATATTTGTTTTAAAATAAGGAGAAAAGAATAGCACCCCCGCTTTTTTTGCGCTGTTTAATATCTGTGACACCAACAAGGCATCACCAAGATGTGTGATTCAAATTTTGGTAGCTACCTGTTCCAGTTATCTTTTGCTAGTTTACAGGATTTCTAGTAGTAAACTGGTCTGCGTGTAGATTAATTGGTTGGATCTAGCCTAGCAACCTTCGTTGGTTGTTGAACCTTGCGAGTGGCTACAGATGCACTCTAAACAGTAAATCTATACAGCTAAAACTGTGGACATGTCTTCATATTGTTATACATTATTAGCCTGTTTCAAAGGGTCTTCCGTTTGCCTTTCATGAGATACTTTTATATGTTAATTTGATTTTCTGCGGTTTTTTTATAGATGCTTTTAAGCCAGAGGGTGCAAGAAATTGGTGCTGATACATGCAAAAGTTGCTGTTTGATAAGTATGGCATGTGTCTGCAGACAACCATTTGGATTTACGCATGGAGTTGGTACCAGTGGATATTATATGCAAGAGCATGATCAGAATAATTCTCCCAGCAACGTGGGAAATGTATATGTTACAGAGTCTGCTCCAGGTGATGCCAATGGCCTCTTTAGGCCTGTACGAGTGCATGTTAGGGGCCCCATTGATGGGCTTGCAGGTATTGGACGTGGAAGTACATATGTGCCAGCAGCCGCTTGGCCTCCGACACGCTTTGTCTTTTCTCGTGTGCCCTTTGGTATGGGTACCAGAAATTGTCAGCAGTCTCCAGCTAATGATGATTCAGAGGCTAGAGCTGACCACAATGGAGACCGGTCTGGAGATGGGTTGACAGCTCTGGTTGGGCTAAGCCAAGGAGGAGGAAGTAACTCAGCTAATATTCATGGAGAGCAAACAGTGAGAGGGTATGATATGGATCTACAGAACAGAATTTCTGGAACTTCAATGTCAGGGCCAAGCACAAGCAGTATTCCTGTGCAAATGCTAGAATCCCCAGAAAATGCAATTGGAGTTGAATGGGAGAATGCAGACAGTTCTTCCATATCATTGGACATGAAAACGCCTTTAAGTCACTTTCCTCCTTTCCGCTTTGGGTATATCATACATGATACATGGACTTTTTTTTTTTTGCATTACTATTGACATATGGTTGGCATGGTGTTACATTAATTAGTGCAATTTAGGCTGGAAATTTGTCTCTTTTTTATTGTTTTCTTTTTGGTGTGCTTTTATCATCATTTCATGGTGTAACTTTTTCTAGGCTTCCACCATTCTTTGAATGTAATATGCTATTGCTCATGCATTTTTCTGTTTAATGAATTAGATCTGTTGTTTAAGGTTATAGTTTTAGGATCTTTTATTTGCTCTGGTTCCATTGGAAGCAATATTATGTAATTCATCTTACATTATGTCCTATGATTCGCCTACCCTAGATATCTTCATGACAAGGAGATTAGATTGGACAATTGGGCAAGTTCTTGAACTTCTAAATATAATTTCAAATTTTCTTTTGCAATCTTTTCATTTTGATTAGGCTGGGTTGCATAGTATGTGAGAAATGATGGCAGCTCTATCCTGCTCAAACTTGCAACATTCACAATCATATTTTCTGTTACCTTTTAGGTGCAATTTTAATGATCCATTGACCATGCAATTGTACTATTAACAGTTCAATGCTCTGCTGCTTCTACAGGGTGCAATTTGAGGATGTGCATAGGCTCAGCGATGGGCAGGTCAAGCATTCCCCTGAAGTTTTTTATGCTGGTTCTTTTTGGAAGGTATTTATTCTTAACTCGTCTATTTTATATCCGTGATGTGACTTTACTGTTCCAGTTTTTGCTTTCCTATATGGTTGTGTAATCTTTTCCAATTTCTATTATAGGTAAGTGTTCAGGCTTTTAATGATGAAGATCCTCAAGGGCGGCGGACACTAGGTATTGTTTTGAGCCAGAATATGGTTCATGTTGGAAGCATGTTATTGTGCTTTTCTTTGTAATGAATGCAGATGTGTTTGCTTTGTTTGACCATATATCATATGATATGCTATTTCAGGATTATTCCTACACCGGCGCAAGGCAGAGATTACAGACTCCCTTAGAAAGGTTAGCCAGCCTATTCTTAGCTGCCTAAGCATGAGATGATTTATTTTTTACTAATAAAAAGAAGTGTATCTTGTTACTTTTGTGTCTCTCTTCTACTGCAAATGAGTAGGAGGATTATGGATTTCCACCTAGGCGGATTATTCAATATTCTTCTAATTTGAATATGTAAAAAGTTGAATATTACTTCAAAGTGCACCAATACGTTTGGTCTCTCTCCTATGTGCAGGTTCATATGTATGTAGACTCCCGGGAGAAGGTTACGGCACGCTATCAGGTAAAAGGTCTCGAGTAAATAATTTGGCTCTCAGTTTAATCACTGCGCTGTAGACACATCATATTAGCTACACCCCATAATCATAATCATGTTGTAATGTTTTGTTTTTTGGTTTTAGTTGATTTGTCCATCCAAGCGGGAAGTGATGGTGTTTGGAAGCTTCAAGCAGACAGGCACTCTTTTACCAAAAGCTCCCAAGGGATGGGGCTGGAGGACAGCTCTGTTATTTGATGAACTCGCTGATCTTCTCCAAAATGGGGCTTTAAGAGTGGCCGCTGTTGTGCAGCTAGTCTAGTCTCAAAGCTAGCTTAACAAGGCTAACTATCAGAGTCCTTCATGTTATGTTAATTTTCTATTACAATTTTTTATTTTTTTAATTGTCTATTTCTATTTTGTGTTTTTGATATATAATTTTTTTTTTCACACATTAAATTCAATTAGGCAAGGAAGGTAATTGGAAATTACAATGTTTTGTCCATTAATATATGTTTAGTTAGCACTGTATTTTTTTTTAGGTAAATTTAAAAATAAACTTTCGGGTTTTGTTCAATCTAAACATCTTTGTTGGTTAATTTTAATAGTAAACAAAGCCAAAAGAATTATTGTATCTGTAACATGGTTCAAGCTAAATATGTTTACAAAATTTAATTCCATACTTCTCTCTCTAACAAAATTGTAGCTTTCCTCATCAAAATCCTCAGCCATCTTTTGGATGCAAACACATGAAAAACTCCCGCTAAGTGATTTGTGTAGATTATACAAAGATTTGCATCTATAATTGGATGCAAGAAGTTTCTTGAGAGGATAAATAAGGGCAACTTCAATTGAAAAGAAACTTCAAAGTTGCCATTAGGTTGACGCATGTTGAGACTTGGCCACTTCTTTCACCACGGCACCCACAATACCTTCCTGCTCAATGCATCCAGCCTTTTGCAATGCACTTAACAAAATAACTAAAGTTTTGGCATGAATGTTAAAACCTTTCAATCGTGTTTCCTCAAAAAGTAAATATGCATCCATTGCTTTATCTGCATTGCTTAACCCTGTAATCATATTGTTATAGCTAGCAGAATCAGGTATACCACCACTAGCCTTAAACCTCTTGAAAAGCTCAATGGCGTCTGTTATGTTCCCAGCCTTTGCAAGTCCAGAGATCATGGTGGTGTAGGTGATGGCATTGGGTTTTATCCCCAGTTTCTGCATCTCTTGCCAGTACACAAAAGCCTTATTGAATTTCCTAATTCCACAAAGACCATTTATGAGAATGCTGTAAGTGAAAAGGTTGGGAGCACAATTCAAGTCCTTCATGGACTGAAAACAGACTAATGCTTCATCAATTTCCCTTGCTTTAACAAGAGCGTCAATCATGCAATTCCATGTGTAAACATTAGGCATCAAACCTTTCTGCATCAGTTCTTCCAAGATCATATAGGCTTCATCAACTCTACCCACCTTCCCGAACCCATCAATAAGACTGCTATAGACAACCACATTCAGTTCTACTCCTTTTGCCTTTGCTTCTTCAAAGAGCATGTAAGCTTCATCAAGCCTGTCAATCTTGGCAAGCCCATCAATGACGGACCCATAAGTAACAACAGTGGGTTGGTGACCCTTTGTCTTCATTTCTTCCAGCAGCTGGTATGCTTTATTCACCTTACCATACTTACAAAAGCCATCAATAACAGTGTTGTAAGCACGGGTGTCCAAAACACAGCCTTGTTCCTTCATTTCATAGAACAGTTTGTAGGTTTCATTTGCAAAACCTGCTTTTATAAGGCCATGAATAAGGATTGAATAACTCCGTACATCAGGATTGTATCCTTGATTCTTAATTTCCTTGAATAAAGCTCTACCTTTCTCAGTTTCACCAGCTTTGAAAACACAATCCATATAAGTATTAAGGAGCGTCAGATCAGGAGAACAGCCTTTATTCACCATTTCTTTGTATATCTTGTGACCATCCTCCTTCCTGCCACACTTGAAAAAGTTCCTAATGAGGGATGTATATACAATAGCATTTGGAACCTTATCAGAATCCAACATCATTTCATAAAGCCTGTATGCACGATCCACTTTGCTATGTCTGCCCAAGCCCTCTATAAGAGAACAAAATGTAAATTCATCAGGTTGGCAAACTTTATGATCCATGCCTTCAAATATAGAACAAGCTTCATCAAGCTTTTGAGCTTTGCAGAGTCTATCAATCATTATGTTTAAGGTCCTAACAGTTGGACATAAGCCATCTTTTTCCATGGCATCCCTAATCCGCAGAGCATCCTCCAAATTTCCTTCCTTGCAAAGCATGTCTATTAGAATGTTATAAGTTGGAAAATTAGGAACAGCATCTTTCTTCATCTCTTCGAAGATCCTTAATGCTTCCTCCACTCTTCCTTTTTTCGCAAGGCAGGTAAGAATGCCATTGTAAGCAACCACACAAGGAATGCACCCTTTTCTTTTTTGCCTCTCAAGTAAGCTGTATGCTTCATCAAACTTTCCAGCTAAGCCATATCCCATAATCATGGTGTTATAAGCATATGCACAAGGTACCGTCCTGTTAAGATCCATCTGCTCAAAAAGCTCTACAGCTTCATTTAACCTCTCAGCCTTGCAGAGAACTCCTATCATGCTAGTATATGTAACTTCATCAGGAGTTATTCCATGCGCTTTCATTTCATGAAAGAATTTCCAGGCCATATCCACCTTACCAGCCTTACCAAAGCAGTCTATACAGACATTGTAAAGAACAATATCTGCATTTAGAGAGTTGCTCTTCATCTCATCCAACAGGGACAAGGCAGCATCAACCCTGCCATCTCTAGCAACCACGCGAATGAGAGTGGTAAACAAATAAACGCTTACTTCATAACCAAGATCCTGCATTTGATGAAAGAGGGTGAGCATGAGATCGAATTCGGGGACAGCAGATAGAGCTCCAATGAGAGAGGTATAAGCCGAAAAGGCAGGGCGGAATTTGAACTTTCTCATGGTCTGCAGTACATCAAAAGCCTGTCTCAATTTCTGTGACTTGATATAGCCCACAACTAAGTCAAGAGAAGCGGTATTAGAAGGGCCAATTCCAGCTATACTCATCTGTTCGAAAATCTGATCCAAGCAATCAAAGTTTCTAGTCCTAGACATGAGCATGAGAAGTGAATTGTATACTTCAGGACAGTGTGGTTGATTGGTATGCGTGTGGGACCAGCGTAGAAAGTTGAGTGCTAAATTCACATCCTTGAGCCTCCTCAAGACTCCAATAACTGCTTCGGGTTGAAGAGTTTGTCCACAGCAACAAACAGAGAGAGCATTCTCAAGGGCAGGTCCCCAAGGAGAACTGCCCTCCATGATAGAGCATATTTCATCGACAACTACTGTACCATGTCTCACTCCATTCCTTAAAATTCCATTTTCATTTGGGTTTTGATTTTGGAAAAATGCAACTTTTCCATCTGATTCAGAAGTTGAAGGTGGAAATCCATTTGAAGAAGATAAAGAAGAACAAGTGCTAATAAGGCTGCTGTTCCGTTTGAAGTTGGAATCAAAATGACATAGTAGTTTTATTCCTGCAAACATCATATGAAAGAGAGAAAAAGTAGTTTTGAGTAATACATACAGAGAAGCAGTGGTTTGTGGTTGGGGGAAATAATAAAAAAGAAAAAGGAAAATTGGGTTGTGATTTGTGAAGGGGATTGATTACCTGGTCTTCTTCTTAGCAGGAGCATCATCATAATGAGCTGTTGAGGTCAGAATTAGCGTTGTATGCGAAAGATGAGCCTTTTATCTGGATCTGACTATTCAAGTACAACCCTGTGTGTGCGAATTGCGAAAGGACTCTGGGTTGGCGACCTGCAAAACAAAAAAGGTAAAGAAGACTTTTGAATTAGCCGGGTATTGCAGAAAAGGCTAGGCTGATGAAATAATGATATGTACGTCAAAGGCGACACTCGAATGGAAGAGAACTTTGGAAGGGCGGCGTGGTTTACTTAGGACAGTGCCGGAAGCGAGCTGCGGGCTTTCACCGAGGCACTGGCGAATGGCAATGACAGACAAGTGATTTAGACCTCTACTCAGGAAATCTTGACGTACGGTATCGAGCCCTGTTCTTCTTGAATACCTTGATTCCCGTAACCTTAGGTTTCTTCAGGCGATGAGGCTTGAATAAGGAAAAGCGTCGCTGCAACTGTACCATAAATAAGGCTCGGGGGCAAATCTGCCATTTTTGTCTATTATGTTTTTATTTTTTATTTTTTATGTCAAAAACAGAAGCTTTAGCTTTTTTACGGTGGTGACTAGGGTTGTACACGGGTTGGATTGGTCGAATTTTTTAAAAAAATCAATCTAATTTATAAAGTGTGGATTTTTTATATTATAATCCAATCCAACCTGAATAGGGAACAAACTCAATCCAACCCAACCCATAGAGTGCGGGTTGGATTGGTCGGATTAATTTATCTTTAATTTATTCAAAATTAATTTTTTAATAAATTAAATTTTAGTCAATAACTTAACTTTATTCTTTTTTATTTTTGCAAAAATAAATTGCATGAACTATTATAATGCAAAAAACTACAAATAGTATATATTAAACAATATTAATTTGATTAAGTAAATAAAATTGATTAAACATTAGTATATATTTCTTTGTTCAGGTCACAGAAAAGTTGCAAGAAAGCAATATCATTTTTCAAGTTTCCTATATTAGATTGGTTGCAACATTTTAGTATAAAAATGAATACTCGAGACATCAAATTCTTATTAGATTTTATATAAATCAATTAATAAGGCATTGTTTACAGGTTGTTCAAATCGGAAAAAAATTCATTCATTCATTCTTTCACTAACTTCCTTTTAATTATGAGTTTAACAAGAAAAACAAATTGTTTTATGACATCAATGACATGCATTTTCGGAAGTAAAAAAATATTAGTAGAGCATGCATATTTTTTGAAAAAAAAATAAAAAAATCACAAATGAAGAATTGAAATATAATATAGTAATTGAATTAGGAACTCAAAATCACAAATGGAAAATTAAGAGAGAGAGAGAAGGGGGGGGGGAATTATTAATTTTTTTTAATATATATACGGGTTGGGTCGGGTTAATTAAGTTTTTTTACCACCCAACTCAACCCAACTCAAAAGTTCAGATTTTTCAATAAATTGGATTGGATTGGATTGGATCAGCTGAATTGGGTTGGGTTGAAGAATTTTTATACACCTCTAATGGTGACCATTTTTTTTATACGCTGATTATAATGCTCTGTCGTGTACTAGTGGTATGAAATCAAGGAGACCCATTTATGCACATTTTAGATCAATATATTACTCATATTTAACCAAAGAGATCATTTTTCTAGTATTCTAGTTCTCTGAATTGGGATTTCGGATTTACACATTTTTGTATATATCGTTTTTTGGTGTCCAAATACCGAAGCTCTAAAGGTTTTCAATAAGCTTTGATGGTGGTGACGATTCTGTATTGTGAGCAGCAAAGGAAAAACCAAAAGAAAGACTTTCAGTTTTTTTCATTATAACCTAAAATTTTTGACTGATGAAAATTATAAAAAGCCCAGGTGAGGAAGGCTGTTGTTTTCTTTTTATTTTGGTGAATAAAGAAGGCTGTTGCTGGATCATTTAACATCCACGTAAACTAAGCTAAAACTTTGGCTGCTACTCTGATTATGATTTTCTTTTCGGTGTAACTGAATTTTGCAAGAATGTTGTCCTCTCTTATTAGATGTTTGCCATCAGTACCACCATGATTGATTTAAGAGCTCTGTTTAAGAATGAGGATTTTTCTTTTTTTTTGAGGCTGGGCATGGCATGACATGCCTACCTTGAAGCATAATGCTTGATTATAACAGGCACACACACACACACACATATATATATATATTAATTAGAACGTACCATTTTATAATCAAAATATTATTATTTTAAAAACTGAAATTTAAAAATATATATAAAATTTAAATAAACTTATAAAAAAAATTTTGCCTTTTTAAAATTTTAATATTTTATCAAACTTATATAATTCACAAATATTTCATTAAATTTCAATTTTGAAAACAATTTAAAAATCGATAAATGACGTTATGACCATAAAATAGTTAC
Source organism: Ochetophila trinervis (assembly GCA_003254975.1). NCBI lineage: Eukaryota > Viridiplantae > Streptophyta > Magnoliopsida > Rosales > Rhamnaceae > Ochetophila > Ochetophila trinervis. Next base: position 30,392 of record QANX01005682.1, read on the forward strand.
AATGTCTTGACCATAAAAATATTATACGTATATAAATGATCTACTTGACTATTTAATCTATGTTATTATACCATATGATAATATGACACAAATTTTAATTTTTTAATAATGGATTATCGGTGATACATATATGCTATTTGACATTTTAAGTGTTTATTTTTAAAAAGTTCACTTTTTTTTATTAAAATTTTAATATTAAAAAATTAAATTAATTATTGTCAATTTAATTTTTCTTACATAAATTGCGGTTTCACTAAAATCATCANTCTCATCCACAATCCGAATGGGTTGTTCCTCATAAGAAAAATCCTCTCGTAGATCGATGGTTGGCGGCTCTAGCACATGAGAAGTGTCTGGCAAATACTTACGAAGCATGGAGACATGAAACACATTATGGACCCGTGAAAGTTCCTCTGGTAAGTCCAGCTCATAAGCAACTGGGCCCACTCTCTTAGTTATCTCGTACGGACCAATATATCTCGGACTCAACTTCCCACGTCTGCCGAAACGTACGACACCCTTCCAAGGTGACAGCTTCAAAAAGACCCAATCTCCAACCTCAAACTCGAGATCCTTTCTTCTTCTATCCGCATAGCTCTTTTGCCTATCTTGAGCTATTTTTAAACGGTCTCTGATGACTTTCACCTTATCAATAGTCATCTGAACATACTCAGATCCAATGAGCTTTCTTTCACCCACTTCATCCCAACACAACGGAGTTCGACATTGTTTTCCATACAATGCCTCGAATGGTGACATCTCAATGCTTGCATGGTAACTGTTATTATAAGTAAACTCGGCCAAAGGTAAGTGAGATTCCCAATTCTCCTTAAACTGCAGTACACACGACCTCAACATGTCCTCTAAGGTCTGAATCGTCCTCTCGGATTGCCCATCTGTCTGAGGATGGAAAGCGGTACTAAAAAGTAATTCAGTACCAAGTGCTTTTTGTAACTTCTTCCAAAACCTCGAAGTGAACCTTGGGTCTCTGTCCGACACTATAGATACTGGAACTACATGCAAACTCACTATATGATTCACAAACAGCTCAGCCAATTTAACTGGAACTCCATGCAAACTCACTATATGATTCACAAACAGCTTAGCCAATTTTCGAAGTGAAAACGTCTCACGGACAGGTAAGAAATGTGCAGACTTAGTTAGACGGTCAACAATTACCCAAATTCCATCATGTTTCCTTGGAGTGCGCGGCAACTTAAATACAAAATCCATGGTAATGTGTTCCCACTTCCAAACAGGAATCGGTAAAGGTTGTAGCAGTCCTGAAGGTTTTTGTCTTTCTACCTTTACCTGCTGACATACCAAACATCTAGAGACATACTCTGCTATTTCTCTTTTCATTCCAACCCACCAATAAAATTGTTTCAGAGTCTGATACATCTTGGTGCTGCCGGGATGCATAGCATAAGCGGAACTGTGAGCTTCTTCCATAATATCNCTTCCATAATCTCTCTTAAGCTCTTCATTTGCAGGTACACACAGACGAGTACCCATCACTAAAGCTCCGTCACGTCTCACAGCGCAGTCGCTCCTCAAACCTTGCTTAACCTCTCTTCTGATTTCTAGTAACTGTGGATCATGTAGTTGAGCTTCAAGAACGCGGTCAACAAGAACTGGACGCACTTGAAAATTTGCTAAGAGACATCCCGAAGGATGAGTGGTCATCTCAACACCTAGCTTCCTTAATTCCAACATTAAAGGAAGCTGCACTGATTGTACATACGCCAAAGAACCTGTAGCTTTCCTACTCAAAGCATCAGCTACAACATTAGCCTTTCCAGGGTGGTAGTCGATCGTGCAGTCATAATCTTTTATCAACTCCATCCACCTTCGCTGCCTTAGATTCAAATCCTTCTGAGTGAATAGATACTTCAAGCTTTTGTGATCCGTGAATATTTGGCAGGTGGTTCTATACAAATAATGCCTCCAAGTCTTGAGCGCGTGTACAACTGCTGCTAGCTCTAGATCATGAGTGGGGTAGTTCAACTCATGTTTCTTCAGCTGTCTTGAGGCATAAGTTACTACTTTCCCATGTTGCATAAGCACACATCCTAAACCTTGATGTGAAGCATCGGTGTAGACTACAAATCCTTCGTCACCCTCGGGTAACGTAAGCACTGGTGCCGTAGTCAATCTTCTTTTCAACTCTTGAAAGCTCTCTTCACATCTATCATCCCAAATAAACTTAACTCCCTTTCTCGTTAACTGGTGAAGTGGTCCGGCTATCTTCAAGAAGGTTCTATGAAACGCCTATAGTAACCAGCTAAGCCAAGAAAACTCCTTACTTCTGTAATGGTGGTCGGTCTCTCCCAATTCAACACAGCATCCACCTTTTGAGGATCCACAAAAATCCCATCTGCTGAGACAACATGACCAAGAAATCCTACTCGATCTAGCCAAAATTCGCATTTGCTGAACTTGACGTACAACTGATGGTCCCTCAAGGTCTGTAGAACTCGTCTCAAATGCCTTTTTGTGTTCAACTTTGTCCCTCGAATAGATCAAAATGTTGTCTATGAACACGATAACAAATTTGTCCAAATAGGGTCGAAAAACTCTATTCATCAAATCCATGAACGCTGCTGGAGCATTAGTGAGTCCGAAAGACATCACTAGGAACTCGTAATGTCCATAGTGGGATCTAAAGGCTGTCTTTCGAACATCAGATTCTTTAATCCTCAACTGATGATAACCTGACCTGAGGTCAACCTCGAAAATACTTTAGCTCCTTGCAACTGATCAAACAAATCATTAATCCGTGGGAGTGGATACTTATTGCGGATGGTCACTTTGTTCAACTGCTGATAGTCAACACACAACCTCATCGAACCATCTTTCTTCTTTACGAACAAAACTGGCGCTCTCCACGGTGAAACACTTGGACGAATAAAACCTTTGTCCACCAGATCTTGTAACTGTTCCTTCAGCTCTTTAAGTTCTGCTGGAGCCATCCTGTACGGTGGTAAAGATATGGGAGTAGTACCCGGAGCTAAGTCGATCCCAAAATCAATCTCCCTTTCTGGAGGTAATCCTGGAAGATCTTCCAGAAACACATCTGAAAAATCTTTCACCAGAGGTATATCCTCTAGTTTGATCTCGCTGACTCTAGTGTCGATCACATGAGCTAAGTACCCGACACAACCTTTATGCAACAAACGACAAGCAGTAAGGGCAGAGATCAAACCTGTGGGACCGCCTCGCTTGTCTCCATAGAACGTCACTACTAGAAACCCAGGCCTCTCAAAAGTTACTATCTTAAGACGACAGTTCACTGAGGCATAATGTTCCGTAAGCCAATCCATACCAAGAATCGGATCCACATCATACAGATCCAAGAGAATCAAGTCTGCTGACATAACTTGATCTCCGACACAATAAACTTTCCTTCAGCACCTGGCTAGGCCATAGGGATTCTCCCGCAGGAGTAGAGATTTCCAAACGGCTCTCCAAAGGTTCAGGTGTAACTCCTAAACGAGCTACAACACCTCGGGACACAAACGACTGTGTTGCCCTCGAGTTTACTACGTCTTGGCATCGCTAGTGAAACACTTTGATTAAGGAATAGGGTGCACCAAATGCGCAACTCCCTAAGGAAAGTAAACCTATGCTCTGATACCAAGCTGACAGGATCTGCCCTGGAAATCTCTCTGGATCTTCCTCAGGCGGGGCCTCTTCGGAGAATCCGGAGGGATTTCCGAAGCGGGTCCTGTCATTGGATCATTGTCGATGGTCTTAGAAAAAAACCAAATGCATCACCTAATTGGGTATTTACAAGCTCTCGCTCAAGTATACCATAATTTGAATGGAAATTAGAAAATTAAATCTTTAAAGTACTGATTAAGTTTCTAGATTTTATTCTTTTTAAAATTACAATCCAAAAAACTTGGAACAATAGATACAGAATATCTTTTTAATTTCCTTGTACGTTTCTAAAACGACAATACTACTGTAATTCCTTTTCAATTTCATCGAAGAGTCCAAAATGCACAGTATCTATGTGGTATTTTTCCAATTTCATCGGATGGTCGCCGAATATATAAAATGTACGTCATATCATATTAAAGCCAAAATAAACTAAAACTATAAAAATTGATGAAATTTATTAATGTGAGAACTACAATTATTTATGGAAATAGGATTGCATATTAAAATGCTCTAGCCAGGCTGTTATAATACTTCACTTAGCTATAATCATTTACATGTTAATTTGAAGTTGAGACATACAAATTAAGTTCCCATTATTTTCAAAGATACCTAATGAAATTATCTTTGAATAAAACTACAACAATATATATGTAATATCATATTATTATCAAAATAATATATAAGCATAATGAATTACCTAGCTAATCATAAGTGTAATATTTATACTGTAAATATTTTTGGTCGAACTTGTCTATTTCCATGGTTTGTATTTAAAACTGGATGAAAAGGTATCAATTTTGCACTCAATGTGTAAATGGGTTTGGAAATTCATTTATTTTCATTCTTATTTTCTTTCAAACTTGGGAAAAATCATGCCCAAACTATGCAATTAGCTTTTTGGGGTGATTTAAAAAATCTTTCAAAATAACTTTTGCGGTTTCTATTTAATCAGCAAATATTAAACTGATTAACTTATCACCTAACCTCTGTTTAATTGAATACAATAAATCTGTCACTAACCTTTGTTTCTATTTTTAAGATAAGTGTTTACTGTGGCATGGATTTTGGTTCTATTGGAACCTACAAAATTAGAGGTGTGTCACTTGCTATTGCTCACATGATATGATACAAAGGGAAGGAAACACCGAGATTCCAAATCCTTGAATTCCAAATTTATAAAAAAAAGAAAGAAAAAAAATCGACAAGAAAAGTTTTTTCTATCTTTGTCAACTTCACTCTAACAACTAATTTTTTATGCTTATTATTTTTTATTTAGTTATTCATCCCAATCACGTCTCACTCCAAACATATTGTTCATTTAACCTTTTCTTTAATGTAATCTACAATTTGTCATTTTTTTTAATCAATTATTGTGAATCTATTCATTCTCATTCGTGTTTTAAAATTCTCTAGTCAATACAATTTATTTTGTTTGTATTGATTATTTTGAAACACCACTTTGTAAACAAGAGCTTTGGACTCCATTTTTAATCTTTTAAAAGTTTTTATTAACTTCAAACACAATTTCACTACCTACCAAGCTAATTTGATTTTTTATTTATAATAATGTTAATATGTATATATTAATATGTTTGAATATTGTATGTTTTTTGAAATTTATTGAATTGACAAAAATTAAGCGCTCAAAAAAAATATAAAAAATACGATAATACTTAGTTTGCCCAAGCGTTTAGCCAATGTGTGCAAATGTTGGATGGGGTTTGTGCGCCTCAACTTATATGTCACACTGCCAACGTAAAGACTTTGTAAATTTTTGGAAATTGTACACATCACTCTACTTTATGCCACACCGCCTAATGTAATGGAAGGGTGTGCCTATTTTGTGAGGTATATACACTGTTCTATTTTATACCACACTGTCCAATGTAATGGCTGTTTTTCATGCTGGTTGGACGGTGTGAGGCAATTTCGTAGAAATAAGTTTTTTTTTTCGCGATGAGTTTCTTTTTTAGAGGTGGTGATGTTGACAATTTGAGTTTAATGAAGATGATTTACTTCACCACCATCACTTTAGCTTTATCTCTAAAAATGGATTGTTTAACTAGTGTCAACGGGAGTTTGAGAGAGAGAGGGACAAAAAATCACAATGGGGAAATAAAAATGGAAAAAAGGAGGAGAAAAGACTATAAATTGTTTAATTTTTTAAAAACAAGCATAAAATAGGCAATATCAATGTAAAAATGATGAGGTGATAGATATGAATAATTAAAATAAAAAAAGTGGACATTAATAATTAAAATGGTGTGAGCTGACCATTCAAATAAAAAATTTCAAAAAAAAAAAAAATAGAAAAAAGCTTGGCCCCATCTTCAACCTCTATTCATAAATTTTTTTTTTTTGTTCTTTTAATTGAAATAGTGGTTGACCTGTGTGGTAATCGCATACCCAATCCGTGTTCTGCAGAATCAAATAGCTCCATCGAAAATTGAGAACGAATCTCTGTCTGTTTTGCTGTATGTTAAAAGAAGACAAATTGATCAAAATCTTCAGCTTTGAATTTTTTTGGTGCCATGGAAATGAAGCGGGAAAGTTTTTGGGGATGGGTTTTCATTGCAGTTGGATCCATTTCCTTCCTGGGATTTCTCTATGCTGTCATAATATCCAAGCTTCTTCCGCACTCAAATAATGCTATAATCTTCTCCATTCAAAACGACTGGTAATTTATCAATATATGTAATTTCCTTTTGCTTTTCCAAAGAATTTGTTTTTTTAAATTAAATTGTACATATTTTTAAATTTTTTTATCAATTTATATTTTTTCGTTTTTTGCTGTGAATTTTATTTGCTATAAAAAAAATTTGTTTTTCTAGGTTATCGATGTGTAGTTCAAAGGAATGTATTTAATTTTATTTTTTTCTCTTTTTTTATGAGTTGGAGCAAAGATGATGTTATATTTCTTTAAAACTGTGTTAGGAGTTTGGCTGAATTTTTAAATTTATGGTTTTCTAGTTGATTGGGTTTTTTATAGGTTGGTTTCTTACTTCTATCTTAAGTTTGTAACTTTGTATGATGGATGTATAGTTTCCTCATGGATCTAATAAGCTGAGTAGTTTAGTTCATTTAAAAATGTGATTATTTTTGAAGTAAAATTATTGTGATTTTTCCTTATGACTTTTTAGGTGTAATATTTTAATGTTTTTTTATTCTTGTTGAATTTGATTTCCAATGCAAGGGATTCTCAAATATTGCATTTGTTTATGATGTATTAACCAGTAAACTGTCATTGGAAAATTTCAAAAGCGTTTCTTTCCACTGGAATTTTGTTGCCTACTTGGAAGTATATTGCAGTGCTTATTTTGAATTTCCTTTACATTGGTTATTTTTGTATTTAATAGGTATTATTGTTTCTTGGTGCCTTTGACTCTTCCTGTACTTATGGGTGCTGTATACTTCCACTGGCTTGGCATGAAATTGTTCAAACATGCCTGATCTTTGTTGAGCTCATTAAGGTGATGAGAAGCTGGCAGCTGCAAGAAATTATCTAATACTTTTGATAGAGTAAATATAACCTAATATTACAATTTTTATTTTTCGTTATACCATGTTCATCCCGAGTCCATAACTCTAAGCTTCCAATAAGATTAAAGATTTACTTCTAAATACATGTTTTAAGATGCTTTGGAATAAATGTTTTTTTCTTTTTTTAAATTTTATCACTATTTGTCAGAAAGTTTGCTATACATTTAAGAAGAGCTTAAATTCTATTGTCTAGATTCATGTTGTCAATGCACAGTGTAACTTCTTTTCTTTTTCTCACTTGGACTTTCAAAGATTTCCATTGAGATTCTAATTGAATAATTTCACTTTTTCTCTTTGTTGTGAAAAACCTGTATAGAAGATGATGTAATAAGGATCTGAGCAAGTGTGACAAAAAACCCACACGCAGCCCCTCTCCACACCCATTTATTCATGCCCACTTTTTTTTTTGTTTGATGAAAAGGAAAGTTTCATATAAAAACCAAAAGGAGGCAAGGCCATCAGCTATTATATAGCTGACTCCACACCAACAGAGAGGATAATCCTCCAATCGTGACTTACAAGATTACTCATTTCCTTAGGGAAATGCTCTTCAAGGATCTGACCACAAAAATTGTTGTTTGCTGCCATTTAGCACAAAAGTGGGCAAGTCTATTACAATTTCTATTACACCAACTAAAGCTAATAGAAACAAAGTTACTATGTAAACGAGCAATATCTCTTAGAATTCCTTCGGCTGACCAATGCACACCCCTACATCTGTTCTCATTTAAACATTGCACTACATTCAAAACATCAGTTTGCAGACATATTTCCATTCCTTCTGAACACAAACCTCGATAGCTTGACAAACTGCCCAGAGCTCCGCAATCATAGGATCCTGGGTGGTAACCTTAAAGGAGTGAATTTCCATGAGGTCGCCATCCTCATTCCGAGCCACCATGCTTAGGTAACTTCCATTACTTCTCACAACCGCATCAACATTGATTTTCAATAAGCCCCTTGGAGGAGGATTCTAAAAATTCATCATCATCTCTCTCGGATGCAGACCCTCTTGATGCGGAACACATTCAAAAGTGTTTTTGAATTCCCAAAATTTTTGCTTAACTGTTTTGATTGATTCCTCCATGGATATGTGAATGTCCTTGAAGAGAATTTCGTTCACAACCCACCAGATATGATCGAAAATAAGCACACTATATAAAATGAGATTAGCATGATTTTTCAGAGCTTTTTTAGAGAAGAATTGAGGTCATTGTCCACTTGGTCCTCCCATCAGATTCCCCAGGGGGTAGTAAACCACAGCACCTTAGCAAATTGACATTCAAAGAAAAAATGGACTTCATTTTCCACAAATGGGCAACCATGTAAGCACCTGTCCTCATTTAGGTGGAATCCTCTTCGGGTTAAGTTATGTCTCACACTTAACCCTTTGTTTGCCAGCTTACACATAAGGAATTTATGTTTCTCATGAATTTTACTATTCAATTGTCTTTCCCACCAAGAGAATTGTCTCTCTCTAGCCCAATTATCAATCCAATAAAAGGATTTCACCGAGAAGGCACCATTCCTAATTTCCAACCAAACTAATCTGTCATCATCATTTATATTTGCCCAAAAAATTTCACTGATACTTTTCACCGAATCAGTATTGAACAACTCATTAAGCATGTTAAGATTCCATTCACCATTTCCCTTCAAAAGAGATTGCACCATTCCATGCCTTTGCCTAGCATTCTCATTCTTGGGGACATGTTTGAAATCTGGAAGATTGGGTACCCAGGGGTCCTCCTAGAAATTAATGTTGCTGCATTGTCCCACTTTGAAACAAAAACCTTTACTCAGAGAGTTACAAATATTTAGGATGGCTGGCCATACTCTAGAGCAGGTTTTTTCTTCCTGCAATGCATAAAAGTATCATGAGGAAAATATTTCGCCTTCAAGCCCTGAACCCACAGTTTGCCGGTGTCTTTAGCCAAGGACCATCCAACTTTCCCAAGCATAGCTGAGTTCATATCACTCAGTTTCCTCAAACCTAAACCACCACAGCTTTTAGGCTTACAAACATTATTCCAAGCAATAGGGATCCATCCCTTTTTCTCATTTACATTCCCTCTCCACATAAAAGCTCTAGAACTCTTTTCCACCTCCTTGCAAATCTTAGAAGGAACCTTACTCGCAGACATGGGATCCATCCCTTATTCATGTCCATTTGAACATTAGTCATTTCATGTCAGATTATATTATCAAACTCTCTCAGATCTCTCTCTTTTTGTTTTTTATTTTCTCTCTGAAAAATCTCTGCCTACAAACAAACACCCATAACTTTCTCACATTCCATCCATCCATATCAAACTGCTTGTCCTAATCATCTCCTTGTCCTAATCATCAAACTGCTCCCCCCCCCCGCTTCAAACGGGCATTCTTTTTCATATTTCAGTAGTACTCTCTCTTTATTTTACAAATATATAAAAATAATTCATGCATGACTTGACACTTTTTATTTTTATTTTTTATTTATTTTATTTACAATGAAAGTGAAATATTTGTATCGTAGTAGAGGAAAGGGTTGGAATCCTAAAAATATTCTTATAAAAAGTGTAAAAAAAAAAATGGTATATATATATACTAGTTTTTGCAACGCGCGTTGTACATGGTTTTTAAAATTATTGTTCTATTAATTTTTTGAATTAAAATTTGTGTAATTTGATTTATTTATTTTATAGTTTTGAGTTTTGGGATTTTCATGAGAAGTTGATTAAATTATTTTTGAAGAATTAAATTTTCTAAAATAACACATAAAGTTAATATTTAAAGTAAAAAATAGAAATGAAAGTAATTGTAAATTTATTTTTATCTTTGCAGTTTTTCCTACGCGTGCATGGTAGAGGTTGTATATATTTAATTTTTTTATTTTTTTTATATAATTTGTTATTTATAATTTTAGACTATTGATAGTTATAAAAAAAAGAAATGAAAGCACATGTATGACATTCTCTATAACTAAAGAATATATGTATATTAAATATGTTATTAAAAATTGCATATGCCATAAAAATTCTATGTTAAATCCACACATACCAAATTATTGTAATATTTTAAATATGAACTTGCCAAGCAATTGTCTTCATTTATTGGAAAACATAAAGATTTGAGTCTTAGCAATGATAATAATGACTTTTTTTTCATTTTATTCTTTATGAACGGATTATTGTTACCGATAAGTCTTTTTTTAGATTTTCTTTCTTCATCTCTTTTTTTCTTTTCTCATCCTTGGCAACAATTTTTCCACATGCTCCAACTTCAGTTGCATTTAATTCAACAAATTTTCCATCAACTTCAGGTATAGCTTTTTTTTTTTTTTTTTTTTTTTTTTTTTNTTTTTTTTTTTTTCTTCATAAACTTTATATCAGCTATTTGTGATGACATTTCTTCTTCTGAAGTTGCTGGTTTTTCATACGTTATCAATTGAGTTGCTTTTGTATTTGGAAAAGACAATAAGAACCTTAGATAATATTGGCATTGATATGTAAATTGTGTATATCAAAATTGGCTTCATAGTTTTATAATAAAAATTGTTAATTGTGCAACCTTGAGTATGAATGTATATGTATTTACAGCGTTTGCATCTTGAGAAGTGTATAATGCTATTGCTATCGTCCATTATGAGTGTAAGAGGTGTGAGTGTATAAAGGGGCATTGCTGATGTTTTACAGAGCAGAATAGTAATTCTGATTTTTGACAAGAGTAATGATAGATGAACAACTTTGAGCTGGTTTTCCCTATCTCTGTTAAGCAAAGCTGGTGAGTGAAAACGTTTCAGTTGCTTTCTCTCTCTCTCTCTCTCTCTCTCTATGATATTAAAAACTTGCTCATAAACAAAGGTAAGGAAATCATCCACAAAAATTAACGAAATCTAGCATGCTGATCAATTACTCAACAAGCATTATTTTCTACTTATATATGAGATAATAACAAGGTTATTTTCTGCACAAGTATCACTATTATGCAGCTCAATAGCCATCCTCCCACTATCATCCCAATCAATGAAGGGGGATTTTTTATTTTTATTTTATCAATTCATAATCAAAATATATAGACCAACCATATACATATCCCACCAAGTGGGCTTGCTTGATTTGGTTAGTCCTCAAATAAAGTGGCAAGAATTCTCATCCTCATTTTCAACATTATTCTCTTCATCGTCACTAGCCGCATGGAAGCTTGATAGTTAGCTCGGAGGGATCAATTTTGCAGTTTCAATCAACCTTTTGAAATGTAAGTTTCAGGATTAGGCATGGGCATGTAGTTGCATAAGGAGGCCATTGCTCTTTGGCCAAAACTGGTTATTTTTTGCATCCCATTGAACAACTTTACGATCAGAATCAGTTGACATTGATATTGAACAACTAGGAGTTCTGGATTTCTATCATTATGTCTAAACCTCCAAGCTTCAGGTTTCTAGAAATTTTCTCACTGGTTTCACATACTTTTTCTTATTCGAAATACAAAAATCAAAACTCCTAGTTGTACATAAATTAACACGAAAGAAAAATTGTATTATGCTAAAATAATTAAACAATAATGCTAGATTTGTTAAATTTTAATATATCACATGATCTTATTAGATTCACTATCCATGAATCTCAAGTATAGTTTTTTGTCCACTACTAAGATCATGCCATATCATTTTGATAAACAAATTTAGTTTAAAAATTTAATAAGTTTAGCAATATCCATAATTAAATTTAACCATTATATCCACAAAGGAAAAGTTTAAACTTAACCACTATTCCCGAAGAAATATGTGAAAACAACTAGAAATTATGGAATCTAAAATTTGCAGATATTTTGCCTATTTGATTATTCAGTTTCTTAACAAAATTTTAGAGATAAAAAAGTATAATAAAATAATTGAGAGAAAGGAAGACCTGGACCTGAGGGCACGTATGGTGCCACGTCATCAAGCACCATATGATGCCACGTCATAGCAACGATAAAAACTGATAGGGTAAGAAGTACTCCAGCGTGAGAGTGTGGAGAGAGAAGAGACACTGAGCGAGAAACAGAGAGAGAGAGAAATTGGATAATGGTTATGGCGGGAGCTTCACTGCATTTGAAGACCAGAATTCCAAGGGTCTGCGCTAAAGAAAGCGAACACTTGAAAGTTCAGCTGCCGGAGAAGACCCGAAACTCGAGGGTCCTGGTACTCGGGGGAACGGGTCGGGTCGGAGGGTCCACTGCCATTGCTCTCTCCAAGGTCTGTCCCGACCTTCGTCTTGTCATTGGCGGCCGAAACAGGTAGTAAACCCTCCCCAATAAAGAATACAAGAAAACCCAGTTTGCTAAAGCTGAAATTTGGTACCATAACAGGGAAAAAGGAGCATCTATGGTAGCTACGCTTGGTGAAAACTCAAATTTCTCTGAAGTCGATATCAGCAATGTAAAATCATTGGAAGCAGCTCTATCAGGTTCCTAAATTCTTCTACTGTCTTTTCAATTTTTGTCATTTTTTGGTACTGTGGATTGTGGAATGTTGGGATTTAAGTTTGAGTCTTCAATGAATGTGATTGTTGTCCACTGAATAGTACTTTGTGCTTTTTTTTTGTTTGTGTTATCGTGGAAGGTTTCTGTTATATCCCCATTAACATCCAAGACTCAAAAACTTTGTCAATCCTGTGCAGATGTGGATCTTGTGGTACATGCTGCAGGGCCATTCCAACAGGCAAATAAATGCACTGTTTTAGAAGCTGCCATACAGACCAAGGTGAGCAAAGGTAACTGTTATGGCAGCATATCAGATATTCTTACCATCTAAAATTTATTTAATTTCTTGCTTATGATTATATATATATATATATATATGGGTGTTTGTGTGATTGTATATATTCTTCATTTATCTTTGTATTGAAATATTTATAACTTTAGAAACGTTTTGTCCCTTCACAGACAGCCTATGTTGATGTTTGTGATGATACAAATTATTCACAGCGTGCAAAGTCCTTCAAGAATAAAGCAGTAGCTGCAAATATTCCAGCTATTACAACTGGGGGGATTTATCCAGGAGTGAGCAATGGTCAATCATAACCATTCTTGTTCTACAATATGCAGTTTAAAACTTTAAATAGACCTAATTAAGCATATAATTTTCCATTTGTTTAAAATTCAAGTAGAGATAATCTTTTTAATTTGCAGTTTTGGTTAGGTATTTCAATTTTCATGTTACAGTTTCATAAAAATCCCAAATACTAACAACTGCCAATTCTATATTGACAGTGATGGCAGCAGAGCTAGTTCGTTTTGCAAGGAGTGAGAATAAAGGAGAACCAGAAAGGCTAAGGTAATCATTCTCTACCATTATAATTTTTGTCTCGTGACTGTTTTGTTTCCTAACATCTCCTCCATTTTTCTTGTTCTTGATTTTATCTTGAATAAAATTATTCGAAATGAGATGGATGCATTTTGCACAAATTAGTTCTGGCTGAGGCCAATAATGGTTGATAATTTGCAAATACCTTTTTTTTCCCAGATTCTACTACTATACAGCAGGTTCTGGAGGGGCTGGTCCAACTATATTAGCCACTAGTTTTTTGCTTCTTGGAGAGGAGGTTGTTGCGTATAATAAGGGTAAGCATTCTGTTTTATATTTGCCTACTCATGACACCTTCTTTATATGATGGATAACCATGATATGGGCTATTCAATCAGGAGAAAAGATCACTCTAAAGCCATATAGTGGAATGCTCAACATTGATTTTGGACGAGGCATCGGAAAGAGAGATGTTTATCTGTTGTAAGTTTCGTGTGAAAGACATTGCTCACGAAGCACCAAGAATTTGTTTGGAGTCACTAAATTTCAATCAGACTAAAAAAATTATCAGCTAGATTTTGTAATTCATGTGCATGGAAGGTTTACAAGTGATATGGTACTTGATAAATTATAGATGATCGGTTTGAGATTTAGATGACATATCATTGAGTTTGCGCTTGACATGTCTTAGGTTCCTTGAATCACTCTCAATGGAAGATGAGTTATAGTACTTTGCGGCTTATTATCTTTTTTATTTAAAATAAAATCAGTTTCTGTCTAGATGCTCTATGAGGCCGCTTAATCTACCAATTCTAATGAAAATAACCTCATTTTCAGGAATTTGCCTGAGGTAAGAAGTGCTCATGAGGTCCTAGAAGTACCAACTGTTAGTGCTCGATTTGGAACTGCACCATTTTTCTGGAATTGGGGAATGCTAGCAATGACAAGCCTTCTTTCTCCGGTATGCTTGCATATATCTGCCAAGTTGGTATTCTGCATGTGAATTCAATTTGACTATAAATATTTATGGGACAGAGGTTCTCCGATTAATCAACATCATTTTCAGTAGCTGATTACCATCTTTTATACTTTGAAGGAATTTTTGAGAGATAGAAGCAAAGTCCAACAGTTGGTTCAACTGTTTGATCCTGTAGTTCGCGCAGTTGATGGAATTTCAGGAGAGCGTGTATCAATGAGGGTGAGACAATAAGAAGACTGAATGAAATTTGAAGAAGTGTTTGTTTCATACACTGACACTGTTCTATAATACTATTCCACCAGGTTGACTTAGAATGTTCCAATGGGCACAATAGGATTGGCCTATTCAGTCACAGGAAACTCTCCACGTAAGTTCTAGGCTTTCCTGCTTTCAGATGCTTCTGAAATCTTACATGCTTTTTTTCAGATTCTAGAACTGAAAAGTTCAACTGAAGACTCTGAATGAAATATGATAGATAAAAAATTTATGTCTTTCAGATCAGTCGGAACTGCAATAGCTGCATTTGCTCTTGCAGTTCTTGAGGGAAGCACTCAGCCTGGAGTCTGGTTCCCAGAAGAGGTATGAACAAAAGAGCTGATCACCAATGCTTTCTATTTTGATAAACCTTTTTTATCAAATTCTTCTCCCTTACAGCCTGAAGGAATTGCAATTGAGGCGAGGGAAGTTCTTCTCCAACGTGCTTCACAAGGAACAATCAATTTTGTGATGAACAAGTAAGAAATTATGATCAATAAATTGATCACTTCTCTTTACTATTTTCATTCCTTTTGTTTAATTAAAGTTGGGGAATAGCAACGGGTATTAATTTCTGTATCCTACTCAACAGACCAGAATGGATGGTGGAAACAAATCCAAAAGAGCTTGGATTAGGAATATACGTCTAGGAACATTTGATATAACAGGGCATTCCAAGTTTTTGATTCATCTCCACCACCACGCTGCATGGGTTGGTAGGTGCAAAGAGCTTTTTTGTGGTGTGTAACTTTCTTTCTTCGTGGTATAAACCATCAAACTATTTCAGTGAAATTATACACATCTTCATTAAAGGAATTCTGTTGAAAGCATTTTCCATTTGGCGTTTTGCAGAACCGTAATTTGTCAGATGCTTTTTCTCTACAAGAATAGGGGGAATAAAGATTGAACAAGCTTGAGATAATTCTGATTTTCATTAACAGATGTTAATACTCTTTTTACGTGCTTTGGTGAAGAAAGGAGATGTTTCACAATCTTATACCATGTTTCTTGGTATGAAAATTATATCTACACTGATTAAGACTATTATAATTAATAACAGCCGAGGGATATAAAAGAAGAAACTGACGCGAAGACATTTTTACGATTTTTCAGCGTTAACAATGTTCGATAACATGACCCTTTTTTTTCCCCTGCTAATTTTAATTGCGTTCGTTTTAAGAGACCTATAAAAATATAAAATAGGGGTCATTAGTTTAATTTGAAATATTTGGTTTAAGGAATATGTCTTTAACCAACCCTTTACATTTTTTTTTTTTTTTTCCATCTATAATTTAGAATTTAATGGATTTAAATAAATTTATAGATTTTAAAAGAATTCATAAATTATCACAGAATTTATATATAAAATTCATAAAAATCCAATAAAATCTATAAAAAATATGTAAAATTTTACTTTAGAGTTTTTCATTCAAATTTTTTTTTTAATAAAATCCATAAAAAAATGTGTAGAATTTTTTCACAACAAAATCTTAAATCGATGAATTTAACAGAAATTGTTTCAAACTTCACTTCTATTCTTCCCTGATTTAGTGCAAGAATTAGCAAAAGAAACACAAAACAAATTAACTGTACAATAAAAAAAATTAAAAAAAAGAAAAGAAAAGCCCTCAACTGATGTATGTCTATCAACAGTCAATCGTATACTGCAATGCACTCCTTTCAAACCCAATGAGGATTAAAAAGTATACATGAAAAAGAAAAACACAAAATTGCTCTCCTTTCTTCTGACCCATACGGAAAAATTCCTTCAATCTCATTGCTGTTCTTTCAGTCAGCCAAGTGTGCAAGGACAAGCAGATTGTTTACTCAAATTATTTCTGGCTGTGTTACTGACCTGCGTGTTGATGTTATATATCTAATCTCATATATACACATTTCCGATGGATTTACAAAGGCATGTCATGCAAAAAGAGGCACATCTTTTCTTTTGGTCCCCTCAAGCCTGGCTTGTCTTTCAAACCATGATATTGCCACTCAGTTTCTGGAAAGTCTTTTCATCCTTTATAACTTTTTTTTTTTTTTTTCATTTACGTGCGAGATTTTTTGATACCCAAAAGTCATAATTGAAGGTATTGACCCTTGCTGGAGTTATTACTCATTTGGTGAATCTTTCAAACTGAAGCTACATTTTTCTGTGGGTAGCTCTTGACATATCCATCTTCCTTAGGTGCAAAATGTCAAACTCAATCTGGAAATTCAAGGTCTTCAGGCATGTCTGCATAAAATTTTTGTCACGGATACCTACTTGACCAAGTGGGTTCTGAACCTCTAGTGGATGCATTACCGTGTGTTCTCCAGATCCCTCTCCATTGGCGCCTACTGTTACTTCTTTCAAATGGGTAATTTTGAGCATCAGACTGTGCTCTAGATGTGTTGCTTCCATTTCGTTTGTTTTGTGCATTCCTCATCTCCTCTTCAGCATCATACCGAGCACGCTGCACATGATAGTGGTTGAATAAGAATCAAAAAAATATTTCATAGAACTAAAAAGATAACATTATCAGGTGAATCGGGTGAAATACAACGTAAATAAGCAGCAATGCATAGTCCTAAGAAAAAGAGTACACACATTAATTAAGGAAACTCGAGATGAAAAACACATGCTAATATGTCTGACCTTGCAGAACATCTATATAGGATTTATGTGTCATTCCCTATGCTATTCCATGTGTATTTTTGTTGTTAATTATTTGTTCTACTCTCATCTAATACACTTGATTTTTGTCCTTTAACCATCTGCTTCCTAATCCACCTCTTTCACTCTCTATTTTATGCACATCTGAGAGTTACAGCTTGTACTTGGTGGTTCTTGGTTAAGGTGAATATGAAAGGTTTTACACCCTGAAGAAAGCTTTATCCAAGAGAGATATAGAACTATAGACAATTTTTATTATTACACTTATTGCCTTCTTTTTTGTTTGTGCTGGGAAAATGGGGCCCAAGGGAGAATGTGATGCAGATGGTATATATTATTTAAACTCAAGATATAATGCATAAAAGACATTATGCATAGCAATTATTTGTATTTGAGACCTTGGTAGGGTCTGAAAGTACTGCATATGCCTCCCCAATCATTTTAAAAAGTCTGTCAGCATCCTTGTGGACTTCTTCTGCTATCTCCTTCCAAAGCCCATCATCACCATTGTCGCTTCTTGCCAAGAATTGACCAGTCTAAATTGATAAGGAACATAATTATAGGATGAACAAACATTAGGAATGAGAAAAAAAAA
Source organism: Ochetophila trinervis (assembly GCA_003254975.1). Classification (NCBI taxonomy): domain Eukaryota; kingdom Viridiplantae; phylum Streptophyta; class Magnoliopsida; order Rosales; family Rhamnaceae; genus Ochetophila; species Ochetophila trinervis. The sequence goes on from QANX01005682.1 coordinate 48,351, forward strand.
AAAAAAAATTGTAAAATAAATAAAATAAAAAACAAACAAACAAACCTTGTCAGGATGGTGTCTAAGTGCAGCTTTACGATAGGCCTTTTTAATTTCTGATGCTGAAACAGATGGTTCAACTCCCCTGACATTTGTTCAGTAGAAAAAATTATCATCAAAATGACCAACTCTTACTCAGCATTTGCTTTCCTAAGTCCTAATACTAACAGCGATACGTTTTCAGAGTGACACAATTTTAAGAAACTGCAAGTATCTATTTGGTTTTAAGATTTTTCAAAATCTATCAGAATTTTAGGTACATGACATTATCAGGAAGAAACAGCCACGAATTCAGAGAAAGCAACTTAACCCAATTTGTAGTTGTTAGAAAGAAGATTAAGTTTGAAATATGATGAGGACAGTAGTCCACAGGAAAAGTTACTAAGTGATATGCCAAATATTTTAACAATCACATTGACAAGAACTGATTTACTCAGTATTTAACATTGTGCTTCTGTAGTTCACAGTAATTAATCCAAACCTTATCACCATCATCATATTTTTCAGATGGATGCCCATCGTAAATAAGAATGTCAACTAGTAATAATCTGTTGAAAAATGTATAGAAAGAGAACTTACAAAATGAGGTACATATCCAAGGGATAATCTTTTTGGGCATCTTCTTCTATTTCAAAAAGCTGCAGACGAGCTTGTCTCAAATCATTTGAGATATTTAGTGACTTGTCAGATGCTCCTACATGATTGGTCTTCTCTACTTGTTTAGTGAGAAGAGATACGAGTCTCTGAAGATCATTAGTTGCTCGTCCATAGTCTCTGATCATCTCATATAAAGTGGCTCTTCTAGAAATAGCCTATGCAAGTAAACAACAAATAACGGACAAGATGGCTAAATCGCAGGTAAATAATAATAATAATTATTTATTTTCTGTATGGGAGTTCTATTCAAAATTGCAATGCACATTCTGCACCATAAATCAAAATGGAAAACACCAATCAAACAACCAGTCTACTCAAGCTGAACTCTATTAAACAAGAACAAAAGAAAAATGATAAGCATCACAAAACTCAATCCTGTCAGCATGATCAATCTACACACACAAGCATCAGTAGTTTTTAGGGGGGGGGGGGGTGTTGTAGGAGGAGAATATGTTTAATGTACAATGCTTGAACTAAAGATGCTCACAAAACTCAATCCTGTCAGCATGACGCACATGCGTGCACACACAAACCCCCGCCCCCAACACATCCACACTCACACTCACTCAGCAACTTCATATCAAGTACATAAACAAACACACACTCAGCAACTTCATATCAAGTACCAGAAGAATAAATCAGTTCAAAGAAATACCTTTACATAATTTCCATCAAGAGCTATAGCTAAGCTACAATCTGCAATAGCATCAGTAATCTGGCCCAATGCTTTGTATGCAGCAGCACGATTGTAATAACAAACCGCTGCAAAAGGACGTGACTCCACATGGCATGACAAAGCAGCAGTATAACATTCAACAGCTTCTGCATGTCTTCCTGCCTGAAATGCTTCATTCCCTGCTGCCTGCAGCCAAGCATCACAGATATGTTTACAAAAACAATAACCTTACAACATAATTGTTAAGTTACCACTACCCCCAAAACCTTGGTACGTTAACTATGTATATTCAACTCTCTCGTCCATATCAGAAAGTAAGTCTTTGAGCATGTCAAACACCCTATATGGCTATGCTGATACATTTTTCACATCATTACTAACAAATGTGCTTCAGTCAGTTCATAGTTCTCTATTTAGGAGTCTAGAATTTGAGTGCACAAATTTGAGAAATGAAAAGGATTGACTATACCTTATGACATATGACCTTGCGTACAGTGACAGCTAAGGGCAGTGATGATTCCAGAATTTTGCTTCCATTTCTGAAGAGTATACCAAGTGTTAGGCATACCAAGCACAAAAAGAATCATCTTTCTCTTAGTAAAAAGTGAAAACAACTGGAAAATTAGGCTTCATAAAAGTAAGTAAATTACCTATATGTCATAGAAAGCAACTCATCTTGTTTCTCTAACCAAGCAAGACCCTCCTCAAGCCTTCCTAGACAAAAATAGGATTTGAAAATAACACGGCACCTCCACAGCCTAAAGTAAAAGTACTTTGAGAATTTGGAGACATCCAAATTAGCAGATAGGTCATGGGCATCTACAGGAAGAGAGTTCTTTTCAGCCGAATCAAGGGTCTGTTCACACAGCTCAATCGCCTCCTCATACCGGCGCATCTGATAAATGACAAAGAAGTCAACCTACAACTGACTATAGATTATTCTGAGTTTGCAAGGTTTTATGACAAAGAAGTCAACCTACAACTGACTATAGATTACTAGTTTGCAAGGCTTTAAGTTAAAAAAGGAAAAAAAAAAAGAAGAAGAAAAAAGAAGAAGTTGTTAGCTGACTTTTGATGGTTTTCAATTTACGCAATGAACAATCCAGCATTACATAAAAGAAGCACAAACCATGAAAAGCGCCTCTGCTTTCATCTCTAGTAATTTTTCTGAGCACGGGCTTATTATCAAAGCCTCAGCAACTAAATCCAATACATTCTCCAAATCAGTAGATGTTTTCCTTTGCAAAAGTTCAGCGGAAAGATTCATGCATTCAGACACTTTCTGTTGACAATGATAGCATTTAATAAGTTTTGGAACATAAATTAAGTGGTATAAATGGAAAATAAGAAGAAAACAGAAGAAAATCTGTAATGGCATAGCAAATTTAGCTATAGCAGGAAAAGGATAAGTAAAAATAGATGTAGCAACTTGACAGCAAATAGCATATACAATCATAGAACAACACTATATCTTAATTAATTGAGATTTCGCAGGATTATGTAACTCTAACTGAAAGCATGAACTTTGGAGAAAACAACAAGCTTCAGCACATATCAGGTAACATTTTTGTTCTCCATAAGTTAATGAAAACTTTCATGTTCACATTTTGCTTGGATATTGACCAGAAAGTAAAATATTTCTTCCTGACCTAGGTCTAAGCATTCCACAATACTTCCTGTGATGGAAACCTCAAACTTTTACTTTCGATAAGAGACAAGTCTTAAGATAAAAAATGACTTCAAATGAGGATTACATTGACCATGGGGTCCCTTTTCATGAATTTAAATTTGAAAAGGGCAACATCACTACACCTTATATCATATATATGACGTGTGCATATGACTGTGTAAGTGTGTGTAAAGTGTGCATATTACTGTGTATGTATGTATGTGACACATGTATTTATTGGAATTAAATTACCATACCTGAGCCTTTTGTAAGCTATCAGAGGCTTCAACAGCAACTCTTCGGTCTATACAGACATCACTCCCTGACTGCAGGCACTTCTTAAAATGCCGTGCTGCATCTTCAACTTCCCCAAGGGCAAGGTAACAACTAGAAGAGTAATTATAGTTGAAATGCATCACAATGAAATGCATTAGAAAAGCAAGTAGAAAGGAAAAAATAATAAGCAAAAAAACAGATGAACATGAGAATTACGAAAAATGGAAAATCGGTTCCGTCAAGGTATTTGAATATACAATTAAAGAATATAATAACTAATATATAAAATGTGAAATGTGAAATGTGAAACTTGAATGACAAACTATAATAATAATGTTATTCGCCAAGGTTTAAGAAATTAGTCGTTTACATAATTATATCAGCCAAAGAGATGAATGGCAAACAAACATGCATGTTCATACCAGTCCAATCATGGCATGGCCCAATATAAAATATAAGTTAGCAAAAACTAAAAGCTTACTTGGCAGCTCTGACTTGCACCCTGAGAAAGTTGGGATCTATTTCAGCAGCCATCATACAGTCGCCAAGTGCATCTCTCATTCTTCCAAGTGACATACGAGTTGCTGCACGGTTGCTATAGCAGAGCATCAAAGCCCTGAAACAGCTTTTAGATGTTTCATCTCTAGAAACACAATTCACTCCTTGCGTGTAACAATCCTCAGCTTTAGACAGATCCCCAGCTGTATAAGCATGGTTTCCCCTGATATATATCCATACACAACAAGAAGATTAATATAAAACATACAGAAATCCCTTTTAGCATAATTTTAACAACTATTATTTATCAATAAGAGCCCACAAAACAATCACAGGACAAATATTTCACTTGCAATTTTCATAAGCTAATAGAAAGATATCATGTGATGGTTTTACTGCAACGTAAACAATTATTTTAAGCAATTCTACCTTAATCGCCACTTCTCACATGTTTCCTGAGCTGCAACTGTTGCAGCAGAAGTAGAAACAGACTCTTGCTTGTTGGCTTGTCCTTTATCAACCTTAGACCCATCCACACCTTTGTGCAGCAAATTAGATGGATCTCCTCTCTGACCACGTCCTGGTGATAAAAGTAATGAAGCTCCCGAGAATGGAATAAATTGTACAGAGGACGTTGCATATGGAACCTTAGCATTAGGAATGGTATTACTGGTATCTTGACCAACTTTCAGCCAATTTTTCTTTTTGTGCAGGTGATTTGATGAGGGCAATTGACCTTGAGCAGTAGAAGAGGCAGAAAAGGTGAAGTTAGGCCCATTTTTATCTTCTGAACTTGTGGCAAAACCAAATATAGTTTGGCCATCAGCGTAATGTGACTCAACATTTGAGCTTGAACTGGTTTCAGTTTCTACAAAGTCTACTTCCTCAGTCGCAGACTTAAAGCTTTCAGTTTCAGCCCCAGAAGCAGACTCATCCATAGGTCCTTCAGCTCCAAAACTACTATCAAAGGGGCATTCAAAACCTTCATCTTTTGTTTCTCTGCATGTTGCACCAATTTCATTTACACACAAGCGGGCAGTTTCCATAATCAGATCCTCATCAACAGCATCAACTGAAACTGTTGGTGTTGAATCAGTGGCTGGATAGTTGTCACCACTGAAAGACTCATCAGATGTCACAGAATTTTCTCTAGAACAACGATTATCAGCCAATGTTTCCTGATATGGAGAAACATCCATGGGTGAATAGGAGTCAGAAGACTCAGGGTTTTCTTGGGAACTGCTTCCTCTTGAAACAAAATCTTGCCCGAGCCACAGTTGGACTTTTGTAGGACGTGCCGGTTTTCCACTCTTTTTCTTCGTTCTTGTATCTCTAGTTTCCCTCTTAGCACTGAATTCTACTTTCTCATTTAAGCCAGAAAATATGCTCTTTTTGGGATTTGGTGTTTTAAATTCAACATGAGGCATCTCTGAACCAGCTTGCTTGCCTGTAAAGATAAATTCATCCCTCTTATCAGGTCTATCCTTGGCAGGCACTTCGAAACTATTCCCAACTGTTTGAAAATGCATACCACTGGATGCAAAAGGAGATGATGACGCAGCAACTCTGCTCACTTTCGCATCATCTTTCATTTTGTCTGAAGGAGCTTGATTGCCACTTTCATTCTTTCTATGCAGTCCTGCCTGAAAAGTGAAGTGTTCAGCTGCAGGTTTATCAATATTCTGAAATAACTTGTCACCAAAATATCCAGTTGGTATGTCCTTTGCAAATGCATTAGGTTCATTAATTTTCAGATTCTTCATCTCACCAGGAAGTATATTTTCCATTCCACTAGATGAATCATCAACCTTTATACTACTTCCAAATCCACCAAACTTCCCAGTTTCTTTGATATTCAACTTCTTCAGCTCATTTTGGAGTTCCACTTCTGTATTTTTGCCTAAGGAACCACCCACATTGTCACTGCTCTCTGATCCAAGCCTGAGATTATCATTTGTACCCACATTAAAGTTTCCAACTTTAGTTTTCTCAACGTGTTTCTCATTCACAGAGTCTTTAATGTTCAGCTTCCTTATATCTTCCGGAAGCTCAGCTACAATGCTCTCATCAATACTAAAAGCATCCTTATAACCGCTACCAAATGCAAAACCACATCTATCCGACCCCAAGGCAGGACTTGAGCTCACCCTACCACTTGTCTTTGAACCAAAAACTCCACCTTTACCATTCAAAAACTCATTGCCACTCCCAATTTTCAAATTCTTCAAATCTTCAACAACTCCTTTTCCAAAGCTTCTTCCAGTTGAATCCAAGTTACCCAAACTCGAACTTTCATTCGGGTTATTCCTATTCGCTCCTAACGGAAACCCCTCATTGCCACTCTTACCAAATTCGCTTAAAACCGCCATCCCCGTATCTGACCCGGATGAGGCTGGAACCAAATTCTCCGAAACGGATCGAAACGGATTGTACCGGGCACCAAACTGGGTTTCTGGGATCGCCGATGGCCTCGGGTTTGGCGAATTCAATCCCCTTCTGACCTTCAGAAGCCTCGGCCTCGAAAGACCAGAAGGACCCGATCTCGAAACGGACGGGGATTCAAACCTGATATTCGAGTTATTGTCATTGGAGGTTGAAAAGCCAGGAGCTTTATCAGCGGCATTCGAAGAAGAGTTCATATTGCGCGACAAAGTTCCGCTCTGCTTATCAGATTGATTCTCAGGAGAAATCCCAAAAAAATCACGCGAGAAAGGGTGAGAAATCTGACCGCTGTTGAGGCTGGAGTGTTGTTTGTTGTGAGCCGGAGCTTGGGTGATCAACGCCGGCGACATGTCGAAGTGGGAGTCATCAAATCGGACGGTCGAGGATGGTGGTTCTGTTGCTCATGGAAACTTTCTCTTTCTCTCTGATAAAAGAGCGTTTAGAAAAAAAAAAAAAAAAAATCGTTTACGGAAAGAAAAAAGAAATCTAAAATAAAAAATAAAAGGGAAAGCAATTTGTCAGGTGGAGGTATCTTCCTTCGTTTTGAAGGAACACAAGGAAGACAGACTTTCACGGGTTCTAGAGGGTTGCTCCTCTATTTTCATGTGCAAATTCCTTTTGATCCTCAAATGGCATTTTCAAAAAAGTTCACTTTTGTTTTTTCATTTTTTTTTCAAAAAAAAAAAATAATACATTACTTTCTTTTTTCTTTTTCTTTTATTTTTACCTATCATCTTTTGTTTTTTAGTTATCTTTCATAACCTTAAAAAGCCAAAAATAACCGATTTTTAAATTCCATCAAATAAATTGATTTTGTTAAAGGGTATTTCTGTAACAGTTTAGTTTAGATTTTTTTTTTTTGGTTTATAATTTATTTGGAAGTCATATATGGTGATTATAATGTGAGAAAGAAATTTTGGGTTTAACTACATGTCAAGTTTGCTTCTACATATAATTAAAGTAATAATGACATCATATAATATGTAAGAATAATACCAAACTTGCTCCATGAGTAAGAAAACACATTAGAGGTTTTCATTTTTTTTTTCATAAATATTTTTTATTCCAATTCCAATATTTAAAAAAATATTAATTATAAAAAATACCTTTAATAAATTGGATGTGACAAATAACTATACCAAGTCAAATTCCTTAAATATAAAAACACATAGAAGCTATTATGACTTCTTTTCTTTTCTTTTTTTCTTTTCGATGAATAGAAGATAACATGATTTGCACATCACAATCTTGTATCACGTTGATAGGTTAAAAATTGTTTATACGTGTACCTTTTATTTGTTTATTAGAATGCCAAATAATTGGTTCAATGTATTATTTACTAATCAAATCGATCTGACAACCAAGGCTATAAATATATATATATATATATAATTAAAATTTTAAGGGAAAAGATACTTTGAAGTGTAATTTTCTCAATTGATTTTGTTTGTTTAAAATGAAGGACTTAAAATAAAAAATGTTCTGTTTCGTTTTCCAATGCTTAATATACAAAGATTTTTTATTTTTTTTTGCCTTTTTTTTTTCTTTGTTTACTTTTATGGAAAAATTAAATCAAGACCTCTATATAATCTATAACATTTTGGGATAAAACGCTTGCACGTATATGGTATATAATATGTGCACATATGATTGCGTGTAATTTATAATGTTTTATATGTAACTGAATAGTAGATTGTAGGTAATTCGTGCACACGTTTGATATTAAATGTTTACATGCGTTTTATAGCAAAATTATTAATCTAGATATGCAAGAATTTTGAAAAGCTGCACAAGCTTTGTACACGTTTGATATCAAATGCTTACACACATTTTATAGCAAAACTATTAACCTAGATATGCAAGAATATCCAAAAGCCGCACAAGCTTTGTACACGTTTGATATAAAATGCTTACATGCGTTTTACAAAACTATTTATCTAAATATGCAAGCATCTCGAAACACTTGAAGGTGTAACTCAGTAGCAGGATTCAGCCGAACTTTCACACTTGCAAGTACGGAAGTTGAAGTTTAAGTCTTGGTAGCCCTATTTAGACTCAAGTGCTCATCTCCGCTGTTATTGCACGATGAAGAAAGAGTTTCCAGTGACATGGACTTCCAGTGTGGACTCCTACTAGATTGAGAAGACGCCTGAGTTTGACTCACTCACTAGATAACTTTTGGGTCTATAACTCCAATACGGATATGTCTTTTTTTCTTTACCAAAAAAAAGCATCTCGAAAACTCTTATTCTTTACTCTGTTCAATATCACTGTCTTTTTCTATTTTTTTCCTGTCTTTGCATCTTTTTCTTTTCTGTTTTTATATCCAATCACTGAAAAACTATGCATCATTTTCTATTCTAGCTTCTTGTGAAGTTTATGTGGCAACAAAATAAAATAGACAATCATGTGATTGTCACGTGCATGCATAGGTTATATACTTAGCCACATACATAATTTAAAACTAGAATGGAAGGTCAAGAAACATTGACTTGAAATTAATAGTAATAGTTAATAATGATAAGTTCAATTTGTTTTTCTCATTTTTGGCTGTTATTTTGTTATGCTTTTCATATGCTTGTTGTGTTTTGCTTTTTGGGAGCTTGTCCAAGTGTTTCTCTGGTGGTAAAATAAGCAACTCCATTTATGATGTTTTACCATGTATACTTTTTGGGTATGTGCGGCTGCAAAGCTGTCAAATCCAAGCAATATCTAAATTGATTCCAATCAATAAAAAATCATTTTATCCATGAATAACGATCACTCAATCATTAAATTTGGATCTCATGATAACAATGTGTCATTCTCGTTCTTGATGTTTTTTTTTAATACATTATTTTTCGTAAAACACAATAATCTGACATCTTTTAATGTGTAAACTTGTCATTTTAAATCTAAATCTATAACAGTTAAAAAAAAATCGGTAATTGAATTAAACTTAATCAAACAATTGTATTAATTATAGAAAACAAAATAATTAAAAGTTACAAATGTTTTCTAGTTCAAATGACTTTAAATAAAATTTTAAACTAAAAACACTTGACTATTCGAAATAAATTCAAACAAAAATAAATTAAGTAGTTTATGTTGTAGTTGTTTGTTGATGCATGAATTTTTTCATTGTTGATGAAGCTTTATTTTATAAGAGAAGAGATTCCAAAGTACTTGCTACGCTTCCAATGTGGAACTATTGCAAATTCTAATTTCTAAACTAACTATTTATATTTGAAAAATTCCATATACTTTTATCTTCAAACAATGTAGAACAGAGCTATTCTTATTCAATATTCAAAATAATATTTGAAATAAATCAAATATTAAATTGAATATTTATGGTACAAACAATTATATATTAATATTATTCAACATCAGTTATGTTGGAAATTCATAGACTTATTATAAGAATTGGATAAACCATGAGAAAAATGGAAACTCCAAAGAGAAATATGGATTCCATTCACGGTTAGGTGTTTGCAAAAGATAGGGATGATGGAAAGGCATTTTAGTCTCTTGAGGGTATACATCCTAATTAATTAGTCAAACCCGTTTGTTTTGATTTATTTAAAAACAAGAGGAATTTATAAGGATGCTTATTGTTTGGGCCAATTAATAGAAAAAAATCCATTTTTTTTAATAGTTTCTACCTGCTAGCTCAACAATCTTCCTGTAAAAAATTGATTTTATCCCACATATTTTACACATCAACTTTTTCTCACTGTAATTCTTTCTCTCACATGATTCCACTTTTTTTTATTTTTCTCTCTCTTTCTCCTCTCTCCCCTCTACTTTGTCATTGAAATCAATGGTCCACCCCAAAACTGAATTTAGTAGTAGCCTAAATAAATATTGGTTTCTCAATATTAAATTACTGTGCACACTGCACATTAAAGGGCAGTGTGTTTCGACTTGGGCCCCGCCTTTTCAACAACACACCGCCCATGGTTCGGGCGGTATGCTGTGTCATGGGCATCGTGCATGGCAAACTTCATTCTTACTATCCATGTTAACACACTACCTCATTATGGGCCGGTATGTTATTGCAAAGGCAGTGTACATGACATAAAACACAAATATATAATTTTTTTTTTGAAAAAACAAATATGTAGTTAAACACTAAAAATAATATGTTTAACTCTAAACAAAATATGGCATTTATTGACTTAATGAATAGGATGTTTCCATACCTATTTGGATCAATTTGTAGTGGTGTTTGTAGATGATATTTTGATTTACTCAAAATCAAAGAAAAAGCATGAAAAACATTTATGCATTATTTTGCAAATTTTAAGAGATAATCAGCTAGCAAATGTAAATTTTGGATGACTGAAGTTAAGTTTTTTGGACATGTGATATCTCAAAATGATATTTTTGTTGATCCTGCTAAAATAAACGTAATGCTTAATTGAGAGAGACCTAAAAATGCAAAAGAAATAAGAAGTTTCTTAGAATTAGTAGAATATTATTGTCGCCTTGTGAAAGACTTGTCTCGAATAACATCTTTTATGACTCACTTGACTTAGAAAGGTGTAAAATTTGAGTGAAAATGGTGCTTGTGAGCAAGCATTTGTGGAACTTAGAAGTCATTTGACCTCGGCTCGTATTTTAGTCATTCCTGAGCAAGGAATTCTATTATGTCTATTATGGTGCTTCTCGTTAGGGTTTAGGTTGTGTTTTAATGCAACAAAGTGGTGTGGTAGCTTATGCTTCATGTGAACTTAAACCTTATAAGCGCAATTATCCAACCCATAATTTGAAACTTGCAGCTATTGTGTTTGCTTTAAAAACTTGGGAGGCATTAATTGTTTGAAGAGAAGTTTGAAGTCTTTTCGGATCATAAAAGTTTGAAATATATTCACTCAAAGGGAATTAAATTTTAGACAAGTCAGATGGATGGAATTTATTGAAGAATATGATTTTTCCTTGAATTACTATCCCGGTAAGGCAAATGTTGTAGATAAATGCCTTAAGTAGGAAATCTCAATGTGGTGGCGAATCTTTCTTGTTATAGGTGGAAGTTGTACAAAGCATTATAAGAATATGATTTGGAAATTTGTAGCCAAGGCAATACATCTTGTCTTTTTAACTTGGTTGTTCAACCTACTTTAGTTCAAAAGTTATTGAAGCTCAACAAAAGGATTCAAAAGCTCAAGCTATTCGAGCACGTATAGGTAAAGGTGAAATAGTTCATGGTTGGATAATTGACATCCAAGGTTTGAGATTTCATGGTAAACTTTTTGTACTTTCAATGGAGCAAGTTAGGGAAAAGATAGTGAGTTTCACAAATTTAAGTTCTCTATTCACTCAAGCAGCACTAAAATGTATCACGACTTGCGTACTCAATTTTGATGGATTAGAATGAAAAAAGATGTGGCAAAATTAGTAGCTAAGTGTTTGATTTTTCAACAAGTAAAGACAGAGCATCAAAGGCTTAAAAAATTGCTTCAACATTTACCAATAGCTAAATGGAAGCAAGAGCATGTGACCATGGACTTTATTTGAGGACTTTCATGAACTCAAAAGAGATTTAATAGTATTTAGGTTCTTGTTGATAGATTGACCAAATTGCTCACTTTTTGCTTATTAAGGCCACTGATTCTTTAGACAGCCTTGTAAGCTATATGTGGAGAAAATTGTTATATTGCACAGTGTTTCACTTTTCATTTTTTTGACAGAGATCCAAAATTTACATCTCATTTTAGGAAAAATTTCTAGAAAGCTTTGGGTACACATTTAAATTTTAGTACATCTTATCACCCCCAAATAATTAGTTAAGCCCATTTTTTTGGTTTATTTAAAATAAATCACTAATAATGTAAGCCCATTGTTTCCATTTTTATGAAAAAAAACCCAATTCAATTGTTTAGTAATCAGATTTCATAATATAAAATAAAAATAATAAAACCATTATACATCTTCTTCCATTCTCAATTTAAAAGCAAGAGAGAAGAAACTCAAAATTTTGATCTTATTTTTTCTTTTAAATTCTCATTTTTCATCCAAATTATACAATCTTGTAGTCAAAATGAAGCTTTTATCTTCCTTTTTCGAAAAATTTCATTGCATGTAGATGAAAGATTCATTTTGAAAAAAAAAATTTGAAGTTTTGCTCACTTTCTAAGCTTCAAGGTAAGAANATTTTGAAAAAAAAATTGAAGTTTTGCTCACTTTCTAAGCTTCAAGGTAAGAACTCAAACTTTAGTTTTGTTATCTACACATTTTGAATAGGTTTTTATGGTTTTTGAGGTACTTGTATGGGTTTGTTTTTTGGAGAATTTAAAATCTGAAAATTTATTTTGTAAATAGCTTTGAAAAAAAATAAGGACTTTGATCTTTAAATATGTATTTTTGGGTTATTATAAAAATCTTGCATAATAGGCATTTGATAAAAAGTTTGTGTGAGTGGCTTGATTAGTTTTGGGGCTTTAAGTTGTTGAAACTTAAAACTTATGATTTTATATGGGAATCTAACATGCTAGATGATCTTCAAAAGTTAAAAAAAGAAGAAGAACATCAAGTTAGTGAGGATAAAGAGCTGAATTTGGAATGCTAGTTTGGTTGGTTTGAAGGGTTAAGCAAAAAAAAAAAAGTTTCCACAAGCTTTGGTTGGAGGTAGGTGGCAATTTCAAATTTTATTTGTTGATTTTAAAACTGAAATGTAAGTTTTTTATTAACTATGATGATTTTCAAATGCTATTTTGATGTTTTAGATGTTATTTATGAGTTGTGAAATGAGTTTCTAATGTGAAATTAATATTTTGGTTCAAAAATGAAATCTGGAATTTTGCTTTGAAATTTTGAAGGATGAAGTTAGGCATGCTAAAGAAAATTTAGAAATAAGTTTCATTAAAAAATGTTAAGCATTTGATTTTATGTGAGTTTTCAAAATTACACGTTTGCTGTAAAAACATTTCATATAGCAGCTATAATTTCAACTTTGTGAAGTCCAAAACCATATCAAATGAAATTTTTTTGAGCTGAAATTTTGTGGAGAAATTAATTTATATGTCTATTTCAATTATAGAAATTTTTAGCAATTTTTGTTTTGTAATTCATCCAGAATCGGATTTTCTTTAAAGTCATCCATGTTTTAGAAATGATTTTCAGATTTGCTGCATTAAACCAAAAATCCATGTTGATCCACTTATTTAGCTCTTTCAAGCTTTAAACTTTTTATATAAGTACTTGTTTATGTTTTCTTTAATTCAAAAAAGTTTTGTTTATAATCTTAACTTCTTGGTATTGAAATAAATCAAAAAGTTCCATTTAATTGTAGGGAAAAAATTGATTTTAGTTTTTCATTTGTTTTTATTATTTGTTTGACTTGAAGCTTTAATCACACAAAGATCCACATGTCTATTTAACTATAAATTTCAAGTGATTTTGTTATCATTTGATTGAAGAGAAAATTTGTATTTCAATTACATTGGTGATAAATTTACAACGACTTTATACATTTTTGGCTAATAGTTGAACTATTTGAAGTATATTACATATTGGGTAATACTTTGTTATGAGAAATATTTATACCAATGGTTTTGACTATATTGGTGAGTTGAGTGTGTTTTTAAGAGTACAATAAACTTTATATAGACTTCAATTAAGTTTTTTATATGTGGAAACCGAATATAAATAGGAAGCACAAATAGCCTTTGGGTTGAAAGTCTCAAAACACCATGGTGAAGTAAGAAGGGGTGATCACGGTCCCTGAGTAAGGAGCTCCGAAATTCGAAGGCCATGAATGATGATCCATGGGAGAATGTCCCAAAAATATGTCGTTGACACATATTAACTGTTTTAATATGAAGTGAATCAATGTTTTGATAAATATAATTTAGGATTGGTTCTAGTTATTTGTTAGAGCTTATTTTATTAGTTTGCAAAATTTTTGCAGTTGTTTCTATTATGCTTATATACATATTTGATATTCAATTTTATTTGTAAATTACATATATTGGCCATATTTTTTGTAACGAAAAAAATAAATAAATAAATTGCTATCTATGGAGTTTGTAGCTCACACCTACTGTTGATGAATGAAGCAAAAAAAAAATAAATGACTTAGATATCTTTGGAGTATTACTCGGGAATTCATTCTAATTTCTGCATTTTGAAGCTTAGTTAGTTTTTGTTGAAGTTATGCCTACCTCTTTTATAATTATATGTTATTAGACTTGAGTTATTAGACTTGAGTTAGCCATTTTAAATTTTATTTTGGAACATTAGAGTCAACTAATCTGTATGTGACTAGTTTTGGACTATTAAACTTTGGATTTTAATTTTGAACTTGAAGTTTACAAGTGTTAGCGAAATTAATGGTCAATAATATCCTTAATTTAGGAAAAGCATGCTCAGAAGCCGAGAAGCAAATCAAATATATATGAGGTGTACCAACTAAGACATATAATAATAAAAGAACAGGAAGAAAAGCAGAAGGAGAATAGAAAATTGTCAACCCAGTTGTTAGGACCTAGGACTTGACATTTATATACAGTTACTTAAGTAAGCAAATATCAACTCTATTCCAACCCAGTTTTGAATATATGAGTATATATATAACTCCATTATTTCACCACGGTGATTCTATAATCCAAAATCAATATCAAAATATTCTCAAAGAAAGGGCCATTACACCATGGGTATTTAAATGACTGCTCTAAATATTCATTTTCGATATTTCTATCTTTTCCAATCCATGCCATAATTTATTTATTTTTTCCATTTCTTAAATAGGAAAATTGTCAACCCAGTTGTTAGGACCTAGGACTTAACATTTATATAAAGTTACTTAAGTAAGCCAATATCAACTCTATTCCCCACCCAGTTTTGAATATATATACACATATAAACCATGGTGATTCTACAATCCAAAATCAATATCAAAATAGTCTCAAAGAACGGGCATTAACACCATCGGTAAATGACTACTCCAAATATTCATTTTGGATTCATACCTTAGCAATAATTGCAGCCGACACTATCCCAGCTTCTTCTCGAAGTTCCCTAACAGCTGCAGACTTTGGATCTACTCCATCTTCAATTCCACCCTAAGATTGAAGATATATGCAATAGTTTAAATGAAACAGTATCTAAATGCTAAAATAAAATAAAAAATGCTTTAGTTTAAATGAAACAGTATCTAAAAACACACGTCTTGGTATTGCTTCTTCAGAAGAAATGGCGTTGGAAGCAACATACATGGTACAGCAACAAGAGCTAATAATAACAGCACAAGCTGGTAGCAAAATACATAGATTTCACAGGTTATTTGCCTTGGAAAATCAAAATTAGATAAAAAGTGGCAACAGAGCTTATTTTCTCCCAGGACTAAAGAACATGTACATCATTATGTAATACAAGTCAGCTCGTGAACCAGTGACCGCTTGTGAACCAGTGACCCACTTTAGAAATATCAACTGAAAATTGCAGTTCAAGGTAATCACACTTAAACAAAGGCAATAGAAGCAGCAGCTAGTATAAGAATATTTGCAGAGGCAACTCGAAACTTGACAAACAATCAATATGTGGCCAATTCACATATACAGTACATAATTAGTTGTCATTACAGAGTGTTCTCTGGAAATGATAAAAAGTGTTCCAGGATGATCACTTAACCAAATGTTCAAGCTATTTCCGAAGCACTTGGCGTTAAAAAAACTCAATTAAGATATCAAGTTCATTTGAGTCACCCAATGAAGAATGGACATTTTCATTATCAAAGAGTTGAGGAATGGCGAGTACCATGCCATACAGGAATGGGTATGTGCGCCACACTTTAATCAAGCCCTCTGCAGTAGCATCTCTGAAAAAGCATCACGAAAAATACTGTTACAAAATATTTGGCAATCATAAAAATAATAACAATAATAAAATAATTTCATTGAGTAAAACACAAACAAGCTTAAGCAATATACCTGCAAGAAAGGTCGCGACAGGCATTTACTGACTTGCCAAAAAGTTCAAATGGGACATAGAAGAACTTATTGTGGTTCAAACCTGTGTAAATTGAGAAAAGTGATATCCACAAAACGACACCAAACGTCATCTCCAAGTTGCTGCAAATCCAAAAGCATATTTTTTTTAGATTCCGAAAAACAGATAAATAAAAATCAGAGAAAAAAAATTTCTTCCTGAAATAACTACCATTTACTAGTTATTTATAATTGATTTTTTATTTTATTTTTTTTATGGGTTCCATAAGAATATTTCTTTAGATTCCAAAAAACAGATACATAAAAATCAGAAAAAAAAAAAATTCTACCTGAAATCACCACCATATATACTAATTGTTTTTAATTGATTTTCACATTTTTTTTATAGGTATAAGAACCTAACCTATACTAACCAACAGAAGGGTGGACGTAACGCATACAGAAAATGTGTAGATCTTCATATTTTCAAAATCCTACCTTTAACCATGAAAATTGAAATCGATCAACCGGGGACTCTTCTTCGTTAAACAACAGAACCCTAGATCTAGATCGATGGGTGTTCAAGCCTCCAAGATAAGCATGCCGATGAACGTTGAAGCAGAAGAAGCAGAGAGACAGAGAAGGGAGAGAGGAGATTGGAATTGGGACTTGAAAGACGGAAAGGGAGAGAGACTTTGAAAACTAGCCGTTGTCTCTTCAACAGCTATATTTAAAGACGGAAAAGGAGAGACTCAATTTTGAAAAATAGGATAGCCGTTGTAAATAGCCGTTATCCTCTGCAAATGAACCCTCTTTTTGTTGTTTTTTTTTCTTTCTTCCTCTCAGAAAAAAAAAAAAAGCATATAAATTTATATATATATATATGTATATATGGGATAAAAAGAAGCAAAAGAAAGAATTGGAATTACTATTATATATATATATATATAAATATACATACATATTTGATCGACAACGGAGAATTGGGTTTTGGGTAAAGATTTCTGGAGGCGTAAAGAGAGGAGGATTACAGTGCCGGAGACCGCTATCCGTGCCGAGACCACTCCTTGTGAGTTGTGAGGTTCATATCGAGAACATGTTTGTTTTACAAGAAGAAAAGCACAGAGAGAGAGAGAGAGAGTGATAATAAACCTGTTTTCTAGTGAATATTTATAATGAGTAATGCTACCGAAATGAGGTGGAATCTGACGTGGCTTCTAATTTAAATTGCCACATCATTACCTGTCATCACAAATATATTAATAAAATTAAACGAGTGAAAGTATTGTTAACATCTATCCATCTCCCGATCAAACAATGGAATTTTACAGGATATTATCTGTAAATAAAATAATATTGTTTATAAAATTTATAATTAAGTAATATTGTTTATAAATAAAACAATAAAATTATTAATAAAATAATATTAATATATTATTTTATATGTGTACAATGTTATTTCATTGTGAATAATATTATTTTATTTATAGAGAATATTATTTTACTTATGGATAATAATTATAGTATAATTAATTTTACATTATTATATTNGATAGATACTTAAACAACTATTGGCAACTGAGTGACGAGCTTGTTATAGTTGAATCTCTACCGTTTTATTTTATTTCATTATTAGGTGCTCCTCTATCGATTAGTCAAATTTGACTAAATCAACAGCATCAATTGAAAAAAAATTCAGTTAAAATTTCCAAAAAGTGTGACAATTTTATTGAATTCAATATTTTCCTAATTATTATTTTTTACTATAGTCTTTTTCAATTTTTTTTTTCCTCTTAAACTGAGAAAATAGAGCATGAGATTAGTGAGAAAAAGAAAGAGTGTAATAAAAAGTAAAGAAGAAAAAATAAAAAGAGAAACCAAGGAGAGAAAGTAAAGAGATAAAACAAAAAGGTAAGTAGAGAGTGAAAACGAAGAGAGACATTAAAAATAAAATAAAAATAAAGATAGATAGATCAAATAGAGAAAACTAACAAAGAAATTAGAGAGAAAAAAAAATGGAGATAGGAAATGCGGAACAAAATAGATGTAGCACCTTTACAGCAAATAGCATATACAATCATAGAACAATATATCTTATTTAATTGAGATTTCCCAGGATTATATATCTGTAACTGAAAGCATGAACTTTGGAGAAAATCACAAGCTTCAGCACATGCAATTATAAGTAAAAAATTTGTTCTCCAAGAGTCTAGAAAACTTTTATGTGCTGCTTATTTACCAGAAAGTATAATATTTTTTTTTACCTAAGTCTTAGCATTCCACAATACTTCCTGTGATGGAAACCTCAAAACATAAAATAATGACTTTTTCCAAGTGTGATATCACTCAGTTGATCTTTTGGCAAGATGACAATAACAATCATCATTCAAAATGCCACACAAAGTTGACCACTAACCTTTCCATTGAAATTGTGCTAGACCAAGATATATAGATTAATGGGCAGACTGGTATTTATTAAGAACTCTTTTTTTTTTTTTAAATCATTTTATTTTCTTGATCTTTTTCTCCATGGCTTCACAATACGTGATAAAACACAAACTTCTGGTGCCTGTTATACTGCTACTTCTCCAATTGTCGCCCAACCTAGAAATAACAGGTCTGTTTCTCCATTTTGTACAACAGTTTTCTATCATTAGCATGATCCTGATTCTCTTCAAACTCAATAATCTTATATTTGGAAAAATGATGGATCTGTCTCAATATTTCATTTGATAGTTACCAAATTGTTTGCTTCATTTTACAAAAACAAAATGTTGTCTATAACACATTGCAGGTGCCCAAACTTTGGGTGCTTGCTATGGAGGGAATGGAAATGCAGACAATTTACCAGCTGAACCAGAAGTTGTGGCTCTTTATAAAACTTATGGAATTGGAAAGATGAGGATTTACTCTCCATATCCAGAAATCCTTCAACCTCTAAAGGACTCCAACATAGAACTCACTGTGGGAGTCCCCAACGACAGCCTTCAAGAACTTGCTAATCCTTCATCTGCCTCAAATTGGGTTCAAGTCAACATAAAAAATTACTCCTCCAATGTCAAGTTCAAATACATTGCTGTAGGCAATGAAGTAAAACCCAATGATCCAGCAGCTCAGTTTGTTCTTCCAGCTATGCAAAACATCTACAACGAAATTCTCTCTGCGGGTTTACAGAACCAAATCAAGGTCTCAATCTCAGTAGACACAAATCTTCTGGAAGCATTTGATCCTCCATCAGCAGGAGCCTTCAGTGAAAGTTCCAAGGATTTCATAGAACCAATCATCAGGTTCTTGGTCAGCAATGGATCCCCATTACTTGTCAATATATATCCTTACTTCAGAGTTAAATTCAATGGCCAACCACTTCCCTATGCCTTATTTACTGAGACAAGAGTGGCGGTACAAGATATTAATGGATTGGAATATCGAAATCTTTTCAATGCTCTAATGGATGCTATGTACTCTGCTATGGAGAAAATCAATGGTGGAAATTTGGAAATCGTTGTGTCAGAGAGTGGATGGCCATCAGCTGGTGGTGAAGTGGAAACAGTTGAGAATGCAGGCACTTACTACAAGAATTTGATTGAACATGTGAAAGGAGGGACACCAAAGAGACCATTGAAGGCCATAGAAACTTATTTGTTCGCAATGTTTGATGAGAACAAAAAGGTTGAGGAAATTGAAAGACACTTTGGTCTGTTCTACCCTGATAAACAGCTCAAGTACAATCTTAGTTTCAACTGATTAAGAAGATGAAAAGTGAAACTTACTAGTTATAATTAGCTAGGCTTATATATATATATATATATTGAATAAAAGTGGCTCTGTTAGAGTATGATATTTTTAGAGAGACAATAGCTATAATGAAAAGTAGAAGCTGCTGCAGAGAAAGACAGCAGCTATATGTGTTTGTTTTGTCATGTCATTTGGTCTAGTTCATTTTCAATGTAACTAGGTGCCTAACTAACCAAATGTACTCATATATCTTTATGTGTTTTAGGTTAAAATTAAGTGATATTTTTGTGTAAAAGCTGAAACAGTAAATGCAAGCATGCTGTTGTCAGATTAGATAAAAATCATGTATTGTTACTATTTGACAAATCTGGTTGTACTATATATTGAGCTAATTTCAATGAAAATGTTGAGAGAGTTTTGTGGTTTACTCTCTCCGGTTCTTCTTCTATGCTTATTATATTTTTCAGCTAGTTAAGGAGGTTTAGTTTCTCTTTTTTCTTTTGATCAAGACACTAAGTTGATCTTACAAGTGGTATCAGAGCTTCAAATGATCTTAGGAGGATCTGTGGAGTGTTTGCTGCAAAGAAAGAAAGCTGCAAATCTTATTTCAAGTAAGTTTTGAGTTTTTACTCATAACAATGAAGAAGAAAAGAAAAAAAAAAAAAAACTAGTTGAGCAAAGTGTTGAGAGGAAAGCTCCAAGAAAGGAGATTTAGAAGAGAGGAGGAGAAGAAAATGTATTGACAAATTGGTTTGAGTCACAACATTGTCCTAGTGAGCTTGGTCAAGTTTATTGCGGTCCTCTTGAGCAAAAAAGGGTGTCTCAAATTGTTGAAATGGTAGAGACATTAAAAAGCCAAGAGAGAAGTATTGAGAAGCTTGAATCCAAGAAAGAGAAGTGGACAGCTTGTGAAGAAAATGGAGAACCAAAAGTTAGACCATTGATAGCTCTTCTCAATGTTGCCTCTAAAAATACCAAGGAGGAGTGTTAGAGTATGGTATTTTTAGAGAGACAATAGCTATAATGAAAAGTAGAAGCTGCTGCAGAGAAAGACAGCAGCTATATGTGTTTGTTTTGTCATGTCATTTGGTATAGTTCATTTTCAATGTAACTAGGTGCCTAACTAACCAAATGTACTCATATATCTTTATGTGTTTTAGGTTAAAATTAAGTGATATTTTTGTGTAAAAGCTGAAACAGTAAATGCAAGCATGCTGTTGTCAGATTAGGTAAAAATCATGTATTGTTACTATTTGACAAATCTGGTTGTACTATATATTGAGCTAATTTCAATGAAAATGTTGAGAGAGTTTTGTGGTTTACTCTCTCCGGTTCTTCTTCTATGCTTATTCTATTTTTCAGCTAGTTAAGGAGGTTTAGTTTCTCTTTTTTCTTTTGATCAAGACACTAAGTTGATCTTACAGGCTCTTTTTAGCCCTTTCTCCTGCAATAATATGGTATGAAGTCCGTATTACTCTGTAATGAGGATTACAGAGCATATCAATTGACGAGTCAATTTACAAATTATATTTTTCTTTTTTCTTTTTTATCACTTCCTAAATATGGTATCCCATGCTTGCGTTCACATTTGGAATATGCCTTTTAATTTTTCGAAATGAATTTTCCAATCTGTTTCTTCTCTTATAGAAAATCAATTCTAAACAAAGAGAAAGAAAATTGCATATCTAATATATATATACATATATTGTGGTTAAATTAAAATCAAAAGTTCATGCCCGTTTTCAATTTCTTCTATGTATATGTATATGTATATGTATATAATATTTATATGCAAAGTTATCTTCATTTTAATTTTATCAAAAAAAAAAAAAAAAAGTTATCTTCATTTTAAGGTAAGGTCTTAGGTTATTAAAGAATGGTGCTAAATTCAATGGAGCAGAAAGATGAGTTACCCAAATCATACGTTGAGATATTTCGTTTATATTTCCAGCTGCACTACAAATTATTTTATTGAATTTTCATTTTCAAAGTCAAGCAATCACTCAGATTCATCTTGTTAGGTATAAACCAAAGAAATTCCATTCATCAAATCTGTATGTGCGTACGAGACTGCCCGACCCAGATAAAAATAAATTAATAAATAAATAAAATAAAATAAAATTGTAAAGATATGCTTGTGATTGGGTGAGTTTTTTTCTCTTGTAAGAAAGATCACAAAAAATAGATCAGTTTTCTAAATTGACTTGTCATTGATATGGGGACAAATCTATAGCTTAGACCATGACAATGCACTGAGTTCCTAGACTTTTAAACGCATAAATAAATACATCTTAAAATTCTCTACTTCTCCTTCAAGTTAACCCAAGAAAATAGGCTATGGATCACAAGACTTTTCTACCAGAAAATTTTAATTCTACCAGCTGCTAGCACCCATTAAACGTGTCGGCTTAGGATCATTCACCTTCTTCTTTTCTTCCATGTAAAAACAGGTTATTAGTCTTCGTCATGACCCCTGCAAATCCATGGAGTGATTGACGGGCTATCTAAATGGGTTTTGCTAATAAATGTAGCGTCTAATTGCTCTAAAACTCTCTCCTATAAATAAATAGACCTGCACAAATGGTTTTCTATATACAACACTGTACTTTTCATAATTTCAATCTTCATGGCTTTATCCTCTGCAATGGCTAACAAAACCAATATGGCTTCCATATTGCTGCTACTTGGGCTGTTGATTTCTAGCCTCAATATATCAGGTTTACTACTACTACTACTCTCTCTCTCTCTCTTTCTATATATGTTCCGGTGGAAATTCCATCAGGACTATCATTAAAAATCTATTTTTATGACAAATTTAAAATTATCGATCCTAAAAACAAACTATCAGTGGAGGCGGCGTTTCGATAATAGTATTTTTTTTTTCTCTCTCTCTATATATAATATCTATGTAGAACTAATGCAATTGCATGCATTAAGATAGATTTTCCAAATATTAAATATAACAATATGGAATTAATTAAGCCATTGAAATTTTCAGGTGCACAATCAGTTGGAGTCTGTAATGGGAGACTCGGCAACAATTTGCCTAGCGAAGCAGATGCAGTACAGCACTTCAAAGACAATGGCATTACAAGGATGAGGATTTACGAACCAAACCAACCAACTCTTCAAGCCCTCAGAGGATCAAACATAGAACTCACTATTGGCATCCTCAATACAAATCTTCAAGCCATGAATGACCCTGCAGCCGCAACAGAATGGGTCCAGAAGAATGTCAAAGACTACTCGGCAGATGTGAAATTCAAGTACATCGCCGTCGGCAACGAAGTACACCCCGGTAGCGATGAAACCAAGTACCTCCTCACCGCTATGCAGAACATTCAGAATGCAATCACAGCAGCCAACTTACAAGGCCAAATCAAAGTTTCAACAGCAATCTACAGTGGTTTGTTGGAGAACACTTTCCCTCCATCAAGCAGTGCATTCAGAGGAGATGCAAGTTCATTCATGAATCCAATTGTGACCTTCTTGGTTAACAATGGCTCACCTCTTCTGGCCAATATCTACCCCTATTTCAGCCGTGTCGAAAACCCGGACTCTATCAGCCTTGAATATGCCCTGTTTACTGCACCAGGGACTGTGGCACATGACCCAAGCACTAACCTTGACTACCAGAATCTGTTTGATGCTTTGGTTGATTCTGTGTATGCAGCTCTAGAGAAAGCAGGTGGAGCAAGCTTGCAGGTTGTGGTATCGGAGAGTGGTTGGCCATCAGAAGGTGGTGCTGAAGCGAGTGTTGAGAATGCACAGACTTATTATAAGAATCTGATCAACCATGTCAAGAATGGAACACCAAAGAAAAATGGAGCCATTGAAACTTACCTATTTGCTATGTTTGATGAGAATACCAAGCCTGGTAACGACGTTGAGAGGCATTTTGGTCTGTTTAGTCCTGATAGACAGCCCAAATACCAACTCAGTTTCAACTAATTGCTATAAGTGTTTTTAAATCATAAAATTTGGTTTATAATAAGAATGCCTTGTTGTGCTACAAATAAATTTCCTTTTGATTAAAGGAGATCTATAGATTTTAAATGCATTGTGTTAACTTGTATTCCAAGAAACTTTTATGTGTTGGTTTCTGAATTGGAATGTTTGTTGCCAATTAGCAACGAAATTTACTGATACTTACTACAAGTAAAAATATACTTTTATGTTTCTTGAATCCAAAGAAACTTTTATGTCGTCTAGTTCTTGATTTTTTTTTATCTTCCACTTAATTTTCTCTCCACTTTCTCTTTAAGTTTCTCTATCTACCACTTTCTTACTACTTTTGTTCCGAAGTTTAACTAATACTGTTATGAAAATTTGAAAAGGCTAGTAGACGTTATTGAAAACAAGTGTTAAAAATGGTGAATATGAGTATAGTACCTACGAAAATTGATTGATTTTTAATTACCAAAGTTATATTAACTCTAATTTTATTTGAACTAAACAAAAAATTGATTGAAATTGTACAAATAGAGAGGGGGAAAATTAATGTTAAATTGCAAAAAATCATACAACACAAAATTCAATTAATAAAAAGCTAGAGTTTCTGATTTCACCGTAACTAATCAATGTTGAAAAATCAATCTCTTTAATCTAAAATTATTCTTCTAATTGATAGTCAAGATTTTTCTAAATTATTCACTAGTCTCTCTCGAGATCTAACGAACATCATTAAATGCTAATCTTCTAATTTATAAAAAGTTGAAAACATTCAAAAATTTATTAAGTTATGTAGTTCCTTTTGATGACTACACAAAAAGATAAGAAAATATCTTTTTTTAGTGTTTTTATTTTTTATTAAATGTTGTCTTGTTGTTTCATAAAATTTGTACATTCCATATCGAATGTATGTTCTCGAGTCATCTTCTAATTAGTTAAAAACAAAACAACAATCAATTAATCAAATCTCTTCAACTTAAGCAATGTACGCACGCAACTGACTGACCTTCGAAGAATTGAAGATTTTCAATCGAGTGAGTCAGTTTTTTCCACGCTAAGAGAGAAAACACATCAGATCAACGGTCAATTTTTCTTACTCGACAATAATCAATCAATATAAGACTAGTCTCCATCTTATACGGTGATAAATCCACAGAATTCCCAGACTTTTAAAACATATACTATATTATATATGTCCCATAGACAAGAGTTCGGGACCCCGCTTCACGTTAGGCCAAGACTTGACCATGAGATCACTGAGACTTTTCTACCAGACGACTCAGACAAACACAGTTAGGGAGCTCTGGAATTAAGCACCATATACATGTAAACGAGTCCAGCTCAGGATCTTCCTCTTTGCTTCTCCGATGTAACACCAGCTTACTAGTCAACATCATTGTCTCTATCCATTCGAGTGATTGACGGTCTATGTAAGCAGCCTAACTGGTCTTTGGTAATTTCGCCTATGAAATTAAGCTCTAAACTCTCACTGTCTATATATATCTATTTGACGAACATGGTAATCAGCACAGAACAGAGAACACCAGTCTCTATTAATATTTCATCCTCATGGCTTTTTCCTCTGCAGCAACAAGCAAAACCCAAATGGCTTCCTTACTGTTGCTGCTTGGATTGCTGTCCAGCTTCACAATATCAGGCATATAGAGAATTTCATTGTTATCATCTTTTATGCTATACTAACCCTATATGGTTAATCTCAATTTCTTAATTCATATAGCTATATGATCTTTTGGAACTGACCCATCATAAATTTTTCAGGCGTACAGTCAATCGGAGTTTGTTACGGTAGAAATGGCAACAATTTACCATCTGCAAGTGAAGTCGTTCAGCTCTACAAAAGCAACGGAATCACAAGAATGAGAATTTACGAACCAAACCAGCAAACTCTTCAAGCCCTGAGAGGATCAAACATCGAAGTGACAGTTGGAATCCTGAAAGAAAACCTCCAGCCCCTCACCAACCCAGCAACCGCAACAGATTGGGTCCAAAAGAACATAAGAGCCTACTATCCCGCTGTCAAATTCCGGTACATCGCCGTCGGGAACGAAGTCCATCCGGGAGACGCAGCGGCAAAACATCTCCTCCAGGCCATTCAAAACGTTCACTCAGCAATCAAAGCAGCGAACTTGCAGAACCAAATCAAAGTTTCAACGGCAATCGACACGACTCTGCTGACCAACACCTACCCGCCATCAAAAGGCGAATTCAGCGGGACAGCGAGTTTCATCAAACCGGTGATCACATTCCTAGCCAACAACGGCTCGCCTCTGCTAGCCAACATCTACACCTACTTCGGCCGAGTCCAAAACTCGAAAGACATAAGCCTTCCTTATGCCCTTTTCACTTCGCCGGGAGTGGTTTTCAAAGACGAAATATCGAAGCTGGATTACAGGACTCTGTTCGATGCTGTGCTCGATGCTCTGTACTCGGCTCTTGAGAAAGCAGGGGCACCGAACTTGAAGGTGGTGGTGTCGGAGAGTGGATGGCCATCGGCTGGTGGTAAGGAAGCAGATGTTGGGAATGCAAGGACTTATTATAGGAATTTCATAAACCATGTCAAGAATGGGACTCCTAAGAGAAAGGGTCCCATTGAAGCCTATCTGTTTGCTCTGTTCGATGAGAACCAGAAACCTGGCGATCAAATTGAGAAGCACTTTGGCCTTTTCAGTGCTGATAAAAAACAGAAATACCAACTCAGTTTCAATTAGATGTTATGCGTATTCGAGTTTGGTTTGAATAAGAGTGCCTATTGTGCCCATAATTTCTCTACGTATATGTACAAGGAGAATTGATGAAATAACATATTTTCAGATTTCAGGTGACTATGTTCGTTCTGCATACTTTTTGTTAATTGCTAAACAAACAAGAAAATATACTATTTGAAACGACTAATTCTAGTTAAGACTTAGTCCTTGTTTGACTTTTATCTCCTTAGCCATCGGTGACATAGAATTTTACATATTAGGTTTTTTTTTTTTGATGAATAATTTTACATATTAGGTTGTTCACTGTACTTTTATCAATCAAAATGCAGGCGAAATTCTAATGTAAAAACTTTTTAAAACTTACTGTATTTAATAAAACTTCTAAAATGTTATTTTATTATAGATAAATAGTATTTTATTATATATGAATAATATTTATTTATAATAAAATAATATTATAAATTTATAACGGAGTCATATTTATCTATAATAAAATAATATTTTTTTAAATTTTATTAAATCCGTAGAGTTTTACAATAATTTTGCTCCAAAATGTAAGGTACCAATAAATTCACTTGCAAACTAATGGGTATTATTATTATAAAATTTCCTGGCTTCTTTTTATTTTTGGACCCATTATGTAATGCGCCATCAGGCCCAAGATCTCCAATCATTATTTTTCATTAATAACAAAATTCTATCAAAATGAAAAAAATATAAATATATATAAATTTCTTTACATCCATATCATTTTTATTTATTATAAGATAATAAACTAAAATATGTGGATTTATATGATTACTGTTACATGTTCCATAATAAATAGTTTATTACATCGTATATTTTTAATGGTTTTGCGTATAAAAAATAATCAATGATTTTTAAAATTTCAATGATGGACTTAGTTATAATTATTTGGCTCCTACTTTTCAAACTTATTAGAACCTCTCAGAAATTCACCAAATAGTAAGTTGATTATGGAAAATCCATCACTTTCGCAAAACAATAATTTTGGAAAAGACAATAAAACGAACAGGAGAAGCTACAAGACAGAGAAACATGAATACATAAAGAAGCAAATCGTGCGTGCAAATCATTTTAAAGCACATAATACAAGAAAATCCACACGAGTTTTTATTCTTAATTAGCACATGCATGATTTCAGTCATGAGTCATGATTAGGACCTAATACAATTACCACATAATATTTTTTTTAAAAGCATTTACCACAAGATATGAGGCATGATTAGTAGTTATACATTTAAATTTGTAAGTATTGATAACCATTAATTTCTAATTTGCATTTTATACGGCAATTTTTTCCTATTTATTCAAGTATGAAGTAAACAATGCAGAGAAAATTTAAATTTTTTTTATGCATTATGGGTACGGGTTGTGTTTCGTTAGTCGCTGCTGATATAGCCATCCGTACACTAATCAACAACTCTCATAAAACAGGTACGTACGTTTCATGATTCTTTTATAGATTTAAAGTTAAACGTACGAAGATATTTATAATTATACAAATTTGTTTTCTCAAAATAAATATATATATATATTTCACCAGAAAAAAAAATATATATATATATATATTTTTTTTTATAGTGCAGATATCTGTATTAAAAAAAAACAGATGATTATTAATAATTTATTATCACCAATGGCTTCGTCATTAAAATAAATTGTCATTGACGAAATCATATTTGATATTTGCACTATACAATTTCCTTATACATTTTTTATTAAAATTGTTTTCTCATCTTAATGGAATAATTGTCGCTTTTGGAACAACCCGGTTCATAACAATTTTTTATTTTCATGGAGCTTCTGCACAATCTATAACAAAATCCAGAGGTGTTTGCTATGGACAAGTTGCCAACAATTTACCAACAGAACCTGAAGTTATAAATCTCTACCATTCAAATGGCATTGGAAAGATGAGACTTTACAATCCAAATCATTCAGTCCTTGAAGCACTGAGATTAAGCAACATAGAACTCATAGTCGGAGTTTGTAAAGTCCAGCAGCAATCAAGTGTTCCAGCAGCTCAAGCAATCAAGAGGTCCAGTAGCAGTGAAGCAGCAAATGTTGACTGAAGTTGCCGCCTCTGCAACAGCTGAAGATAAGTTGGCAAAGTCGGTTATGGACTTAACCGACTTAGAGAGGCTATAAATAGGAGACTGAGGTTCTTATTTATTTATCACAATATCCAAAGAGATTTGTGAGAGGTTATTGAATCCAGAGATATTCAAAGGGGTTTAAAGAGCTTTAGGTGTGAGAGTTTTTGAGAGTGTGTTTGTATTTTAAGTTTCCTCTGTAAATTCTATTCAAGTAGAAATAGATTATATTTTCTCTCAATTACTTCTCATTAGGAATCAGAGAATCCCAACAAGTGGTATCAGAGCCCTGGTTGAGGTTGAGAAGGTGAGATAGGGTCGGTTGTTTGAAAAATAAGGCATAACAGAGCTTTGTTTTTCAAATCGGTTCTACGTCGAAAAGTGCCCAAAACAGGAAATTGAAAGTACTAGATTGAAAGGACGAAAAGAACAGGATCAACCGGAGAAATTTTTGACCATCCACGCGCCGACACCGTTGCTGCCGCTTTTCCTCACGCGTCGTCTGGAGGTTGAAGACGACCCAATCATCTGCTACATAGATGCCACGTAAGGCCAAGCGACCTAGTCTTCTCGTCAGTGACACGTGTCTAACACGTCATCTCCACGTGTCGGACATGTCATCATTCTGGTGTTGCCACATCATCACCGACTTGGAAGTTTCAAAAATTGCAGATTAGTCTCTGAAGTGTCTGAAATGATAGTTTTGCCCAAGATTTGAAGTTTTCAAAATTGCAACTTGGTCTTTGTAGTGTCTAAATTTGCAAGTTTATATGGGAGTCAGATTTTGACTGAGGAAGAGTTAAATCCACCATTTTTGACAGTTCCAAACATAACGGTGAACTTGGTTTTGTGTAATTCAGCTTCGATTTTTAGATCAAGCCATTGCATCAATGGAAGAATCATTCGGAGCTATGATCAAGCTTACTGCTACAAACTACACGTTGTAGAGATCTCAAATGGAAGATATTCTCAGTTGTAGAGATTTGTATGATCCCATAGAAGTTAAGGGAACGAATCCTGATCCCAGCAAAGAGACTGCATGGAAGAAGTTGAACAGAAAAATGATCGGTCAGATAAGGCAATGGATCGATCACAGTGTCTTCCATCACGTAGCGCAAAAGACAGACGCTTATACCCTCTGGAAGAAACTAGAGAATATGTACTAGGGCAAGACTGCTCGGAATAAGGCCTTACTGATGAGGCAATTGGTGAACCTGAAGCTGCAGAGTGGAACAACCTGTAGCTGAGCACACTAGCGAGTTCCAGAGTTTGGTAAATCAGCTCTCTGCTGTGGAGTTACATCTAGGAGATGAAGAACAAGCACTTATTCTGCTTAGCTCACTACTGGAAAACTGGGAGATGCTGGTAGTCACTCTCAGTAATTCAGCCCCCAATGGTATGCTCACAATGTCTATTGTTAAATATGCATTATTAATGAGGAGGCTAGGAGAAATTATGCACATATTGATTATGGTGCACAAGCCCTCATTCTGGAGAATCGTGGAAGACATCGTAGAGGTAGTCAAGGCAGGGGGAGGAACCAAAGCTTCGACAGATCAATTGACGGAAGAACGTCATGTAGGTGTTTCTATTGTGGCCATGAGGGTCACATGAAAAAGAACTGCAGAAAATTCTTACAGGAGCAGAGGCTCAATGGCAACCTGTCAAAGGAGGATGGTGAGTCCTTAGTCACCATCTTTGATGATCCGGCGTAAGATCATCTGCATTATGGATACCAGAGTTGCTCAGTCTGGTGCACTCTGATGACTACAAGAAGGAATCACTTGGAGGCAAAAGGTATTTTTCTGATCTTGATTGATAAGTTTTTTTCGGAATTATGGATATTTGTTTTGTAGATGAAGAACCAAGTTTAGAGTTCTTCAAGTTGTTCCACATCATGGTTGTGTGTGAGATTGGTAAAAGGTTGCAATTTCGGAGAGTTTGATGCTTATTGCAATTGACAAGGCATAAGAAATAGTTTGCGCATTCCATAGAGAATGACTAGAACAAGATCAAAAGTATGACTAGTATGACTAAACTGCCAAAGTCATTCTGGGGTTGAGGTTGTTCGTGCCACCTGTTATATATATCCAAGGAGCTCGAGTAGAAGCTCAGTGCAAGGGTTTCTTCCATGTGGGAAGTAGAGATGAAGAGTACAGATAATAAACATGGATATAGTGATTCATAAAGCCAGACAATGGAAGACATTGAAAAGCCCAAATTGTCTTCTGTGTTCGAGTTCTAGTGCCAGTATCAGTTACCAAGAGGAGGAAAAATAGGTTTTTGAGTAGGGGGAGACTTGACCTATTAAAAGCTACCATCACAGCGGTCTTATATGGTGGTGTACCTCTTGAAAGGAAACCAGAGAGTTTTTCAAGGATAGATCGAAAGATCTAATGTAGAGGAGCTAGAGAGTTCTAGAAATGAAAGAAGGCACTAGAAGATGGGTGTTCATGTTTGGTTAAAAATGGCAAGAAAAAAATCTGAAGCTGTGCAGAGACATAACAGATAGATGGTAGGTCACCATCATTTTTGAAAGTTGTTGGAGGGGGAGAATTATAGAGTCCAGCAGCAATCAAGTGTTCTAACAGCTCAAGCAATCAAGAGGTCCAGTAGCAGTGAAGCAACAAATGTTGACGCATCCATTGTTGACTGGAGTTTCTGCCTCTGCAACAACTGGAGAGAAGTTGGCAAATTCGGTTATGGACTTAACCGACTTTGAGAGGCTATAAATAGGAAACTTAAGTTCTTGTTTATGTATCACAATATCCAGAGAGATTTGTGAGGGGTTATTGAATCCAGAGATATTCAAAGGGGTTTAGAGAGCTTCAAGAGAGAGATTTAGGTGTGAGAGTTTTTGAGAGTGTGTTTGTATTTTAAGTTTCTTCTGTAAATTCTATTCAAGTAGAAATATATTATATTTTCCCTCAATTACTTCTCATTAGGGATCAGAGAATCCCAACAGAGTTGATAACGAAGACCTTCAATCCATTGCCAAATCTGCAACTGATTGGGTGCAGAGGAACATTTTGTTCTATGTTCAAATACATAGCAGTTGGCAAGGAGATAAAGTCGGGATATGCAGAGTCTTCGTATGTTCTACCAGCAATGTAGAGCATCTACAGTGAACTTGTTTATACAAACTTACAGACCCAAATCAAGGTTTCCACTGTAATTGACCTTTCTTTGCTAGGAAGTTCATATCCACCATCATCAGGCTCATTCAGTGCCTCTGCAGCTCCATATATAAACCCAATCATTGGTTTCCTTGCAAATACCAGTGCACCACTTATTGCCAATGTTTATACCTACTTCAGCTACTTGGGAGACCAACAAAACATCAAGCTCAGCTATGCTTTGTTTACTGAACCAGGAGTGGTGGTAACAGATGGTCAATTTGGATACCAAAATTTGTTTGTTGCAATTTTAGATGCACTTTATTGTGCTGTTGAAAATGCTGGTGGACCAAATGTGGAGATTGTTGTGTCAGAGAGTGGTTGGCCATCAGAAGGTGGAGATGCAGCTACTGTGGATAATGCAAGTACTTATATAAGAAATTTGATTGTTAATGTGAAAGGTGGGACTCCAAGGAAACCTGAATAGGCTATAGAGACTTATTTGTTTGCTATGTTTGATGAAAATCAGAAAGGTCCTGCAGAAACTGAGAGGCATTTTGGTCTCTTTTCTCCAGATCAACTGCCCAAGTACCAGATTATTTTCGACTAGGAAAGTTATACTTGACATTCATTGATATTAGGATTGTGTGCAAATAATTGAAGGCATACATGTTGTAAAGTTTGCTATATCTTTGATACTAAAGAAAATTTAGGAAAAACTTTCCAGTCTGATATATATTTAAGCAATAACAGTACTTATATATATATATGTTTTTATATATAAGATACTTTTTCACTTGTTTTGTTCTTTGGTCTTCTCAGCCAACATTGCATTGTACTCTTCCCTCATATTGTCATATTTCTCAGTGAGGGCTTTAAAAGCTTGTGGTGTTTTGCTTTTTGGGTGCTTGTCCAAGTGTTTCTCTAGTAGTAAAATAAGCAACAAGAGACTCCATTTATGGTGTTTTACCATGTATACTTTTTGAGTATGTGTAGGTGCAAAGCTGTCAAATCCAAGCAATATCTAAATTGATTCCAATCAATGAAAAATCATTTTATCCATGAATAGCAATCACCAAATCATTAAATTTGGATTTCATGATAACAATGTTTCATTCTCGTTGTTGTTGTTTTTTTTTTTAATACATTATATATTAATATTATTCAACATAAGTTATGTTGGAAATACATAGACTTATTATAAGAATTGGATAAACCATGTGAAGAATGGAAACTCCAAAGAGAAATATGGATTCCATTCACGCTTAGGTGTTTGCAAAAGATAGGAATGATGAAAAGGCATTTTAGTCTCTTGAGTGTATACATCCTAATTAATTAGTCAAACCCATTTGTTTTGGTTTATTTAAAAACAAGAGGAATTTATAAGGATGCTCATTGTTTGGGCCAATTAATGAAAAAAAATCCATTCTTTTTTTCTAATGGTTTATGCCTACTAGTTCAGCAGTCTTCCTCGTAAAAAATTTATTTTACCCCTCATCTTTTATACATCAACTTTTTCTCTCTTTCTTTTCTTTCTCTCTCTGCAACTCTTTCTCTCACATGATTCCACTTTTTTTCTCTCATTCTCCTCTCTTCCCCTTTACTTTGTCACCGAAATCAATGATCCACCCCAAAACTGGAGTTAGTAGTAGCCTAAATAAATATTGGCTTCTCAATATCAAATTACTGTGCAACCGCACATAAAGGGGCAGTGTGTTTCTGACTTGGGCCTCACATTTTCAACAACACATCACCTATGGTTAGGGTGGTATGTTGTGCCACAGGTGATGTGCATGGCAAACTTTATCTTCACTATCCATGGATTAACACATTGCCTCATTATGGGTGCCTCATTATGGGCCGGTATGTTATTGCAAATGCAGTGTACATGTGATGCGTGTCGTAAACACCAAAATTAATTACTGAATTCAAACACTACCGTAGTAGCGGTAAGTTCAGGTCGATTCCACAGAGACTGATAATCAAACTCAATCTATTCCAATTAAAGTAAAATTAAAAAGATAAAAGGGGGATTTTATGTTGGAAAGTTCAATTATTAAAGAAAACAATTTAATAAATACCGAAAATAACAATAGGAGAAAACCTTGGGTCAGAGTATCTTCAATTGCTAAAGAACAGGTGATCACAGACAAAAATATATCCAAAAATAATCATTCAATGTTGGATTGAATAAAATAACACGGCCAATTTTATTCTAACTCTCACAATTAATTAATTCAGATACGATCGTAAATTAATCCTAATTCTGAAATATCTAAACCAACGTGATCTAAATTAAATCAGAACAGCATTAAGAACAATAGCAACCAACAATAAACAAGTCCTACAAACGTTGTAAAACTTTAATCTATTATGCATTCTCCTAAGAAATTAACAAAAGCTTAGCATGCAATTATTAAAATCAAAGTGCTACTAAACATAGAACATTCAATACGATTGAATTCCTAATTAGCAAATACCCAATCCACAAATAATTATAACGGATCCAAATTATAATCAAAGAGAATTGAATAATAAACAAATAAATTGGAAGAACACAAATTGAATAATTATAATTGAATTAAAACTTATAAACAATGTCTCACACCTTATACTTTAGCAATGAACAATACTCTTACCCAAGAGAGAGATTTAGCTACTCATAATTGTTAGAAATCTCTTTTCTTTGTTGTTTTTGCTCTAAAAACGGCTACCCTATTACAAGATAACTTAAACCTATTTAAACTAAAAACCTAGGGCTACAAAACACACAAAAACGTGCCTAAACGGACCAACTTCGCGCCCATCCAGGCGCCTGGCCAGGCGCCTGGGCACTGCACCTGGGCTGCACTGTCTTGCTGCCAACGTCCAGTTAATTACGGTTTTGCCACTGCTTCTTCAGTTTTTCTGTTTAATTACGATTTTGCCACTGTTTCTTCATTTTTCATCACTTTAAGCTCAAATCCACCTAAAACATAGAAAAATATAAATTAATCTATTTTAAGTGAATAAAACATGCTCAAATCAAGTATTAAGGTATATAAAATATATATAAATTGCATCCCATCAACATGACATAAATAACAAATATAAAAAAAAAAATTGCAGAATCAAATATGTAATTAAACACTAAAAATAATACGTTTAACTCTAAAATGTCAAGTCAAAATATGGCACTTATTGACTTAATGAATAGGATTTTTCCATACCTATTTGGATCAATTTGTGGTGGTGTTTGTAGATGATATTTTGATTTACTCAAAATCAAAGAAAAAGCATGAAAAGCATTTATGGATTGTTTTGCAAATTTTAAGAGAAAACCATCTAGCAAATGTAAATTTTGGATGACTGAAGTTAAGTTTTTTGGACATGTGATATCTCAAAGTGGTATTTTTGTTGATTAACTAAAATGGAAACAATTTTTAATTGAGAAAGGCCTAAGAATGCGAAAGAAATAAGAAGTTTTTTAGAATTAGCAGGATATTATTATCGCTTTGTGAAAGACTTCTCTTGAATAACATCTCTTATGACTCACTTGACTCAGAAAGTGTGAAATTTGAGTGAAAATGATGCTTGTGAGCAAACATTTGTGGAACTTAGAAGTCATTTGACCTCGGCTCCTATTTTAGTCATTCCTGAGCAAGGAATTGCTATTCTGTCTATTATGGTGCTTCTCGTTAAGGCTTAAGTTGTGTTTTAATGCAACACAGTGGTGTGGTAGCTTATGCTTCATGCAAACTTAAACCTTATGAGCGCAATTATCCAACCCACAATTTGGAACTTACAGCTATTGTGTTTGCTTTAAAAACTTGGAAGCATTACTTGTTTCAAAAGAAGTTTGAAGTCTTTTTAGATCATAAAAGTTTGAAATATCTTTTTACTGAAAGGGAATTAAATTTTAGACAAGTCAAATGGATGGAATTTATTGAAGAATATGATTTTTCCTTGAATTACTATCCTGGTAAGGCAAATGTTGTAGATAGATGCCTTAAGTAGGAATCTCAATGTGATGGCGAATCTTTCTTGCTATAGGTGAAAGTTGTATAAAGCATTAGAAGAATATTATTTGGAAATTTGTAGCCAAAGTGATATATCTTATCTTTTTAACTTGGTTGTTCAACCTACTTTTATTCAAAAGGTTATTGAAGTTCAAGCTATCCGAGCATGTATAGGTAAAGGCGAAGTAGTTCATGCATGGTTGGATAATTGACATCTCAAAAGGTTTGAGATTTCGTGGTAGACTTTTTGTACTTTCAGTGGAGCAAGTTAGGGAAAGGATACTTAGTGAGTTTCACAAATTTAAGTTCTCTATTCACTCAGGCAGCAATAAAATGTATCTTGACTTTCGTACTCAATTTGGATGGAGTAGAATGAAGAAAGATGTAGCAAAAATAGTAGCTAAGTGTTTGATTTTCCAACAAGTAAAGACAGAGCATCAAAGGCCTAAAAGTAGGAGCATGTGACTATGAACTTTGTTTGAGGACTTTCATGAA
This sequence comes from Ochetophila trinervis, assembly GCA_003254975.1. NCBI lineage: Eukaryota > Viridiplantae > Streptophyta > Magnoliopsida > Rosales > Rhamnaceae > Ochetophila > Ochetophila trinervis. The sequence continues at coordinate 84,654 of QANX01005682.1, forward strand.
CTCAAAAGAGATTGACCAAATTGCTCACTTTTTGCTTGTTAAGGCCACTGATTCTTTAGATAGCCTTACTAAGCTATGTGTAGAGAAAATTGTTATATTGCACAGTGTTTCACTTTCCATTTTTTTGACAGAGATCCAAGATTTACAAAAATTTCTAGAAAGCTTTGGGTACACATCTAAATTTTAGTACATCTTATCATCCCCAAATAATTAGTTAAGCCCATTTTTTTAGTTTATTTAAAATAAACCACTAATAATGTAAGCCCAATGTTTTCATTTTTATGAAAAAACCCAACTCAATTGTTTAGTAATCAGATTTTATAATATAAAAACAAAAAACAATATACATCTTCTTACATACTCACGTTAAAAGCAAGAGAAAAGAAACTCAAAATTTTGATCTTATTTCTTATTTTCAATTCTCATTTTTCATCCAGATTCTACAATCTTGTAGTCAAAATGAAGCTCTTCTCTTCCTCTTTGAAAAATTTTCATTGCATGTAGATGAAAGATTCATTTTGAAAAATTTATTGAAGTTTTACTCAGTTTCTAAGCTTCAAGGTAAGAACTCAAACTTTGGTTTTGTTATCTACACATGTTGAATAGGTTTTTATGGTTTTTGAGGTACTTGTATGGGTTTTTTTTTTTTTTGGAGAATTTGAAATCTGAAAATTTATTTTGTAAATAGATTTGAAAAAAAAAAAAGGACTTTGATCTTTAAATATGTATTTTTGGGTTATTATAAAAATCTTGCATAATAAGCATTTGATAAAAAGTTTGTGTAGTGGCTTGATTAGTTTTGGGGCTTTAATTTGGTTTTAAGTTGTTGAAACCTAAAACTTATGACTTTATGTGGGAATCTAACATGCTAGATGATCTTCAAGAGTTAAGAAAAGAAGAAGAACATCAAGTTAGTGAGGCTAAATAGCTGAATTTGGAAGGCTAGTTTGGTTGGTTTAAAGGGTTAAGCTAAAGAAAAGTTTTCACAAGCTTTGGTTGGAGGTAGGTGGCAATTTAGAATTTTATTTGTTGATTTTAAAACTGAAAAGTAAGTTTTTTTTATTAATCATGATGATGTTCAAATGCTATTTTGATGTTTTAGATGTTATTTATGAGTTGTGGAATGAGTTTCAAATGTGAAATTAATGTTTTAGATTAAAAATGAAATCTGAAATTTTGCTTTGAAATTTTGAAGGATGAAGTTAGGCATGCTAAAGAAAAGTTAGAAATAAGTTTCAATTAAAAATGTTAAGCATTTGATTTTATATGAGTTTTCAAAATTACACGTTTGCTGTAAAAAAAATTCAAACAGTAGCTAGAATTTCAACTTTGTAAAGTCCAAAACCATATCAAATGAACTTCTTTTGAGCTGAAATTTTGTTGAGAAATTAATTTATATGTCTATTTCAATTATAGAAATTTTTTGTGATTTTAATTTTTTTCTTTTGTCATTCATCCAAAATCGGATTTTCTTTAAAGTCATCACTGTTTTAGAAATGATTTTCATATTTGCTGCATTAAACCAAAAATTCATGTTAATCCACTTATTTAGCTCTTTCAAGCTTTAAACTTTTTATATAAGTACTTGTTTATGTTTTCTTTAATTCAAAAAAAGTTTCGTTAATAATCTTAACTTCTTGGTATTGAAATATGTTATATTAATTCACAAGTCCTATGTTTAAAACTATGTCTTTTGGTATCTTGGTGTTATAATCTATTTTGCAGGCATGTGTTTGTTGGCCCAATCCCATTCTCTGCAATCTGCTCTGGTTTGGCCCATTGCTTCTCAAGCCCGAGTTAAGGAAGCACGTGGTTTCGGCATGACGTGATTCTCCTATATATTTGGCATATTCTCTAGGGTTTGCGATGACTAAGAGTTACTGTTTGTTGAGGCATCTTGTTTGTTCTTGTCTCTTCTTCTCCTTTCCCGATTCTGTGTGTTCTAGTGTTAGGGTTACTTTGTGTGTTACGGAGAAAGCTATCTAGTTTTTCATCTGTTTAGTGTGAGATTGAGTGCTAGGTATTGAACATAGGTTTGTAATCTTTCAAACACTATCAATAATATAGCAACTGCTCCCCACTGGAGCCGAGGATGTAGGCAATTGCCAAACCTCATAAATCTTTGTGTTTTTTGTTATTGATATTCTTTCAATATCATATTTGCAACAAAATAAATCAAAAAGTTCCATTTAGTTGCATGGAAAAAATTGATTTTAGTGTTTCACTTGTTTTTATTACTTGTTTGACTTGAAAATTTTATCACACAAAGATCCACATGTCTATTTAATTATTGTAAAATTTCAAGTGATTTTGTTATTGTTTGATTGAAGAGAAAAATTTGTACTTCAAAAATAGTTTTCACATTGGTGATAAATTTACGATGACTTTATGCATTTTTGGCTAATGGTTGAACTATTTGAAGTATATTACATATTGGGTGATACTTTTTTATGAGAAATATTTATACCAATGGTTTAGACTGTATTAGTGAGTTGAGTGTGCTTTTGAGAGTACAATGAACTTTATATAGACTTCAGTTAAGTTTTTTATATGTGGAAACCGAATAAAAATAGGAAGCGTCAATAGCCCTTGTGTTGAAAGTCCCAAGACACCATGGTGAAGTAAGAAGGGGTGGTCACGGTCCCTGAGTGAGGAGCTTCGAAATCCGAAAGCCGTGAGTGATGATCCATGGGAGAATGTCCCAAAAATATGTCGTTGACACATATTAACTGTTTTGATATTAAATGAAACCGATGTTTTGACAAATATATTTTATGATTGGTTCTAGTTATTTGTTAGAGTTTATTTCATTAGTTTGCAAAGATTTTGCAGCTGTTTTTATTATGTTTATATTCATATTTGATATTCAATTTTATTGGTAAACTACATATATTGGCCATATTTTTGGTAATGAAAGAAAAATAAAAAATAAATTGTTATCTATGGAGTTTGTAGCTCACACCTACTTTTCAAGAGTCGATGAATGTAGTAAGGAAAAAGAAATGACTTAGATATCTTTAGAGTATTACTTGGGAGATTCATTGCTAATTTCCACATTTTGAAGCTTCGTTTTTGTTGAGTTAGTTTTTATTGACCTTATGTCTATCTCTTTTATAATTATATGTTATTAGGCTTGAGTTAGCCATTTTAAGTTTTATTTTGGAACATTTTAAACTTTGGATTTTAATTTTGAACTTGAAATTTACAAGTGTTAGTTTATAGTTCTTTGTTGTAAGTACTATTTAAGTTGACATATTCATAACTTATGGTAAATTATATTTATATTTGATTATTATTATCAATGGTAGTTTTGGGATGTTATTCCCCAAGTATCAACTTAGTTCAAAAGTTACGTTAAAGGTCTTAATTCTGTATTCTAAAATTGAATAATGTAATAGGGAAACATTCTGAATTGCAAGATTTGATGTCAAGACAAACCAAAAGAGATTCCATCACATTCACCAAAAAAAGAAAAAAAAATGGAGATTCCATCACAATTGCACTTGAAAAATACAACAAATAAAAATAAAAAATTCATTCATCAAGATACATTTTACATATAAATAAAAATAAAAATGAAAAACTCCCCCCACTATTTACATAAAAATCCTTTGATTTCCCTTCCCATTTCTACCTTTCTAATTCCACTCTAATTCTTCTTCTATAATTTTTTTTCTCCATTCTTTCTCTTGGTATCTTCTTCACTCTCTATCTTCCACTTTTTCTCTGCTTTCTCTTTCTTACAACTTCCTTTCGAAACTTCCTTCCCTTCTCTCTAGTTTCTCTCTATTTACATTTCTCTCTCCACCTTATCTCCAGCATTCTCTCTTCATTTTCTCTCTTTAATTCCTCTTTAGCTCTTCTCTCTATAAGTATACTCCTTCCTATTGTTTCTCATTACTATTTTCTTTCTACACTTCCCTTCCACTACATCTCCCTACTTTCTACCCACTTTCTCAGTTTATCAAAAAGATTTTCTTCTCTTCCAACTTCACACTACTCTCTCCATTCTCTCTAATTTCTCTAGCGTATCTCTCTAGCTTATTTACATGGTTGCCACAGGGTTAATTCATTTGTTTCACAAGCTACCAATGCCAAATTTTACAATCCATTTATGTCCTTTACTACCTCAATTGATTACTACAAGTTTTTTAATCTTAGCATTTTTAATCGATAAATTGTTGGATATACGGTTTTGTAGTTAATTTCTACGTGTTCAATTTTATTTATGTTTCTAGTTTTTTTTTTATCTAAATAAAATAAATTCTTATTATTTTTTTTAGTTTGTCGTTTAGTTTTTTGTTTTAGTTATTTAATATTTAATATTTTACATTTTTAGTTTTTTTGTAGTTAAATTTTATACTTTTTTACTCTATGGGATAAGTACATAAAATCATTAAGATTATGATAATAGTTTATGATAAAAAAACTACATGCACTTTAAAAAATTTCAAGTTTATTGAAATTATTACATGTAATAAAACAATGTAATTTACAGGAGTAATTTTAATGAAAAATATATCTTTTTAATTTTTTTTAGGATGTTTACACTTTTTTAGGTAGTTTCAAGAAAAAGAGTATCTTAAATGCTTTTTATTTCTTATCTTTAATTACTAGGGTTTTTTGTTTTGTTTAATATTTTCTATTTCTAATTGTTCTAATGAAAAAAAAAATTTAACTTTAAAAAAAATATATTTGATTCTGATGAAAAGTATAAAAATATAGTTGATTCTAAAAGTATAAAAACTTGATTTTTTATTTGTACTATACTACTTTTCTTCATAGTTTTTAAGTTTTTATACTATATATTTTCTTTTCTTTTTTTAAGTTGGTTTAAAAGTTATCTGCTTTTTTTCCCGTGTATTTTATTCTATCAAAATTAGTCGATTCTAATAGTATTTATTGTATTTGTAATCTTTTATTTTTAACCTATCAAGTACATAAATGGAATTTCATAAAATTAGGCATTAGTAACTTGTGAAACAAACAATTTACCCATAGGCAAAATAAGAAAGAAACTAGAGAGTTAAGAGAAAATTAGAGAGAAAATAGTAGAGAGAAAATGTTAAGAGAAAGTAGAGGAGAAAAGTAAAGAAGAGAAAATCTAAAGACAAACTGAGAAAATAAAGCATGAAATTAGTAAGAAAAAGAAAGAGACTGTAAAGAAAAAATGAAGAAAAGAAAAGTAAAGAGAGAAACCAAGGAGAGAAAGTAAAGAGATAAAACAAAAAGAAAGTAGAGAGGCAAAATGAAGAAAGAAATTAGAAAGACAAAGAAGATAAATCAAACAGAGAAAACAGAGAAAGAAAATAGAAAGAAATTGGAGAAAGTAAAGTAGAAAGAAAAAAATAGACAGAAAATGGGGAAAAGGGAAAAAAAAAAGTAAAGAAGAATGTGGAGATGGGAAAGTAAGGGAAATATTGAAGAGAAAATGTTGAGAGGAAAAGAAATGAGAGAAAGAAAGCAACTCACCACCCACACACACACAACACACAGAGGAAGAAGAGCCCTGGAACAATCCCCCAGCGGTCTCTTCTCCCTAACAGAAAAAGTTAATTTTTATTATTTCACTTCATCCATCCCACTATTAGATTCAAACTATTTACATTAGTTTACACATATGGCACCAGTAACCCTTTTACAAGTAACCACTTTTATAAGTAACCCATATGATTCCAGCTACTGAAGAAGCTTTTCTATACATTAAGATTCATAACCACTGCACAAACAAATTTTATAAGGGTTAATGATTAAGCAGATATGTACATACTCATGGAAGTAAGAAATTGTTATATCTATAAAAGTGCATTTGATTTTCAAAAGGTGAAGAAGCTAATATCTCCTAAATTTACTTGTACTAACGTTTGTTATCTAAGTCTAATTTGTACAGTGTGTACTCTTATAGAAGTCACCAATTGGCAATATCATATTATCATGTACCTATATGTAGATGGATGCATTTCGGTTATTTACGAGGCATGAAACCAAGTACCAAAAGTTCAGTATATTCATTCCATTCCAAATACATATATACATACTAAAGCAGTACTCATTTAAATTTTTATAGTAAAACAATAATCATGTTTTTGGACATTCATTAGAGAAAAGTAAGGGTGCCGAATAGATTTCAATTACTTAAAATCATAAACAAACAAAAAAACCAAACTTTACCCACGAAATTAATGGTCAATAATATCCTTAATTTAGGAAAAGCATGCTCAGAAGCCGAGAAGCAAATCAAAATATATGAGGTGTACCAACTAAGACATAATAATAAAAGAAGAACAGGAAGAAAAGCAGGAGAATAGAAAATTGTCAACCCAGTTGTTAGGACCTAGGACTTAACATTTATATACAGTTACTTAAGTAAGCAAATATCAACTCTATTCCAACCCAGTTTTGAATATATGAGTATATATATAACTCCATTATTTCACCACGGTGATTCTATAATCCAAAATCAATATCAAAATATTCTCAAAGAAAGGGCCATTACACCATGGGTATTTAAATGACTGCTCTAAATATTCATTTTCGATATTTCTATCTTTTCCAATCCATGCCATAATTTATTTATTTTTTCCATTTCTTAAATAGGAAACTAGATTCTTCTCCTGGTTTAGTAAATCTCAAAGATTAAAAAACAAAGAAAAAAAGAAAAGAAAAAGAAAAGAGATTCATTGCATCACATTTACATGCACAGCATCGCAAGCCCAAAGTGGTATCAAGCTAGAGCTTAAATTTGGATTGGTACCTTAGAAATAATTGCAGCCGACACTATCCCAGTTTCTTCTCGCAGTTCCCTAACAGCTGCAAACATTGGATCTACTCCATCTTCAATTCCACCCTAAGATTGAAGATAACAATATATGCTATAGTTTAAATGAAACAGTATCTTAAAACTAAAAAAAAAATAAAAAAATGCTTAAGTTTAAATGAAACAGTATCTAAAAACACACGTCTTGGTATTGCTTCTTCAAAAGAAATGGCGTTGGAAGCAACATACATGGTACATCAAGAAGGGCTAGTAATAACAGCACAAGCTGGTAGCAAAATACATAGACTTCACTGGTTATTTGCCTTGGAAAATCAAAATTAGATAACAAGTGGCAACAGAAAGGGTACCTTGACAGTTTTCTGACCAGGAAAGAGCTTATTTTCGCCCAGGACTAAAGAACATGTACATCATTATGTGGTACAAGTCCACTTGTAAACCAGTGACCCACTTCACAGTAACCAAACAGACTGTTTAGAAATATCAACTGGGAAATAAATTGGAACCTGGAAAATTGCAGCTACGATAAGAACAAGGTAATCACACTTGAACAAAGGCAATAGAAGCAGCAGCTAGTATAAAATATTTGCAGAGGCAACTCGAAACTTCATAATCAATAAGTGGCCAATTCACATATACAGTACATAATTAGTTGTCATTACAGAGTGTTCTCTGGAAATGATATAAAGTGTTCCAGGATGATCACTTAACCAAATGTTCAAGCTATTTCCGAAGTACTTGGCGTTAAAAAAAACTGAATTAAGATATCAAGTTCATTTGAGTCACCCCATGAAGAATGGACATTTTCATTTTCAAAGAGTTGAGGAATGGCGAGTACCATGCCATACAGGAATTCTAAAAAACGGATGCATAAAAATCAGAAAAAAAAAAGAAAAAAAAAAAATTCTACCCGAAATCACCACCATATACTAATTGTTTTTAATTGATTTTCACATTTTTTTTATAGGTATAAGGACCTAACCAACAGAAGGGTGGACGTAACGCATACAGAAAATGTGTAGATCTTCATATTTTCAAAATCCTACCTTTAACCATGAAAATTGAAATCGATCAACTGGGGATTCTTCTTCTTTAAACAACAGAACCCTAGATCTAGATCGATGGGTGTTCAAGCCTCCAAGATAAGCATGCCGATGAACTTTGAAGCAGAAGAAGCAGAGAGACAGAGAAGGGAGAGAGGAGATTGGAATTGGGACTTGAAAGACGGAAAGGGAGAGAGATTTTGAAAACTAGCCGTTGTCTCTCCAACAGCTATTTTTAAAGACGGAAAAGGAGAGACTCAATTTTGAAAAATAAGATAGCCGTTATCCTCTGCGAATGAACCCTCTTTTGTTTTTTTTTTCTTCCACTCTGAACCAAAAAACAAAAANCTGACCCACGTGTCTCGCACGTGGGTGAATTTCCAATTGAAAGCCCCGAATTTTGACTTTGTTAGCCAACGTTGACCGTCGGGGATGCTATAAATCCCGACTTCGGGGTTTATAGCAAAATACTATATATATATGGGATAAAAAAAAGCAAAAGAAAGAATTAGAATTACTATTATATATATATATATATATATATATACATACATATTTGATCGACAACGGAGAATTGAGTTGTCGGTAAAGATTTCTGGAGGCGTAAAGCGAGGAGGATTACAGTGCCGGAGACCGCTATCCTTGCCAAGACCACTCTTTGTGAGATTCATATCGAGAACATGTTTGTTTTACAAGAAGAAAAGCAGAGAGAGAGAGAGAGTGATAATAAACCTGTTTTCTAGTGAATATATCTAATGAGTAATGCTATCGAAATGAGGTGGAATCTGACGTGGCTTTCAATTTAAATTGCCACATCATTACCCTGTCATCACAAATATATTAATAAAATTAAACATTTAAAATATTTTTATAATTTAATTCGATAGTTTTTATGCCATTTCACGATCAAGCAACTATTGGCAAATGAGTGAAAAGCTTGTTATGGGCGAATCTCTACCGTTGTTTTATTTCATCATTCGGTGCTCCTCTATCGATTAGTCAAATTTGACTAGATCAACAGCATCAATTGAGAGATTTTTAAGTTAAAATTCCCGAAAAGTGTGACAATTTTACTGAATTCAATATTTTCGTAATTATTATTTTTTACTATAGTCTTTTTCAATTTTTTTCCTCTTAGTTTGTTACTGCTAATGTGTAATGAATACGTGTTCATTTTATAATATTTCATCAATTGAGTCAAATAACATTCCAGATTTATTGTTAATCCACTTAAATTAGATACAATCAAAACTCAATAGAAATTAAGTTTATTTCTATAAGTAATTTATATAATAACTAATTGATCATAAACATACCTTAACATTGACACTAACAACCTAAGAGGAAAAAAAATTTGAAAAGGGCTATGATAAAAGAAAAATAATTACCAAAATATTGGGTTCAGTAAAGTTGATAAAAATGAAAAATAAATTTTTCATAAATAAATACATCTTAGAATTCTCTACTTCTCCTTCAAGTTAAGCCAATAAAATATAGATCGAGACTATGGATCCCAAGACTTTTCTACCAGAAAAATTTAATTCTACCAGCTGCTAGCACCCATTAAATGTGTCGGCTTAGGATCATTCATCTTCTTCTTTTCTTCAATGTAAAAACAGGTTATTAGTCCTCGTCATGACCCCTGCAAATCCATGGAGTGATTGAAGGGCTATCTAAATGGGTTTTGCTAATAAATGTAGCGTCTAATTGCTCTAAAACTCTCTCCTATAAATAAATAGACCTGCACAAATGGTTTTCTATATACAACACTTTACTTTTCATAATTTCAATCTTCATGGCTTTATCCTCTGCAATGGTTAACAAAACCAATATGGCTTCCATATTGCTGCTACTTGGGCTGTTGATTTCTAGCCTCAATATATCAGGTTTACTACTACTACTACTACTACTTCTCTCTCTCTCTTTCTATATCTTTTTCTGTACAACAGTTTTCAATCATCAGCATGATCCTGATCCTTTTCAAACTCAATAATCTTATATTTGGAAAAATGGTGGGTCTGTCTCAATATTTCCTTTGATAGTTACCAAATTGTTTGCTTCATTTTTCAAAAAACAAAATGTCGTCTATAACACATTGCAGGTGCCCAAACTTTCGGTGTTTGCTATGGAGGGAATGGAAATGCAGACAATTTACCAGCTGAACCAGAAGTTGTGGCTCTTTATAGAACTTATGGAATTGGAAAGATGAGGATTTACAGTCCATATCCAGAAATCCTTCAAACTCTAAAGGACTCCAACATAGAACTCACTGTGGGAGTCCCCAACTACAGCCTTCAAGAACTTGCTAATCCTTCATCTGCCTCAAATTGGGTTCAAGTCAACATAAAAAGTTACTCCTCCAATGTCAAGTTCAAATACATTGCTGTTGGCAATGAAGTAAATCCCAATGATCCAGCAGCTAAGTTTGTTCTTCCAGCTATGCAAAACATCTACAACGAAATTCTCTCGGCGGGTTTACAGAACCAAATCAAGGTCTCAACCTCAGTAGACACAAATCTTCTGGAAGCATTTGATCCTCCATCAGCAGGAGCCTTCAGTGAAAGTTCCAAGGATTTCATAGAACCAATCATCAGGTTCTTGGTCAGCAATGGATCCCCATTACTTGTCAATATATATCCTTACTTCAGAGTTAAATACAAGGGCCAACCACTTCCCTATGCCTTATTTACTGAGACAAGATTGGTGGTACAAGATATTAATGGATTGGAATATCGAAATCTTTTCGATGCTCTAATGGATGCTATGTATTCTGCTATGGAGAAAATCAATGGTGGAAATTTGGAAATCGTTGTGTCAGAGAGTGGATGGCCATCTGCTGGTGGTGAAGTGGAAACAGTTGAGAATGCAGGCACTTACTACAAGAATTTAATTGAACATGTGAAAGGAGGGACACCAAAGCGACCATTGAAGACCATAGAAACTTATTTGTTCACAATGTTTGATGAGAACAAAAAGGATAAGGAAATTGAAATTGAAAGACACTTTGGTCTGTTCTATCCTGATAAACAGCTCAAGTATAATCTTAGTTTCAACTAATTAAAAAGATGAAAAGTGAAACTTACTTGTTATAATTAGCTAGGCTTATATATATATAGAATAAAAGTGGCTCTTTTTAGCCTCTTCTCCTGCAATAATATTGTATGAAGTCTATATTACTCTGTAATGAGCATTACAGAGCATATTAATTGACGAGTCAATTTACAAATTATATT